>PVJI01003754.1:84480-118734 GCA_004026765.1 Micronycteris hirsuta | reverse complement strand
GAAAGTTTTGCTGGATAGATTATTCTTGGTTGTAGGCCCTTGCTTTTCATGATTTGAAATATCTCTCTCCAGCCCCTTCTTGCTTGGAAGGTCTCCTTTGAGAAATCCGCTGACAGTCTTATGGGGATTCCTTTGTAGGTAACTGTCTCCTTTTCTCTAGCTGCTTGTAAGATTCTTTCCTTATTCTTGACCTTGGGTAATGTAATTATGATGTGTCTTGGTGTGTTCCTCTTTGGGTCCCGCTTCTTTGGGGTTCTC
This sequence comes from Micronycteris hirsuta, assembly GCA_004026765.1. Taxonomy (NCBI): domain Eukaryota; kingdom Metazoa; phylum Chordata; class Mammalia; order Chiroptera; family Phyllostomidae; genus Micronycteris; species Micronycteris hirsuta. The sequence continues at coordinate 118,476 of PVJI01003754.1, read as the reverse complement.
TGAGCTTCTTGGACTTCCAGGAAGCCTATTTCCTTTGCCAGATATGGGAAGTTTTCCTTCATTATCTGTTCAAAAATACGTTCAATTTCTTGGTGTTCCTCTAGTCCTTCTGGCACCCCTATGATCCGGATGTTGGGTCGTTTATAAATGTCTCTGAGGTTCCTGAGACCCTCCTCATTTTTTTTAATTCTTGTTTCTTCCTTCTGGTCCATCCCATTGGTTTGAGATCCAACCTCCTTTTTTTCCCTATTGGTTCCCTGTAAATCTTCCTTCATTATCCTTATCGTATTCTTCATCTGTTCAACTATTTGCGTCCAGCTATTTTCCAGTTTTGTTAACAATTTGATTACAAGCATTTTAAATTGCGCATCTGATAGGTTGACTATGTTGTCATCCATTAGTTGTAATTTGTTCTGATCTTTCATTTTGGCCATTTTCATTCTTTTTATCTCGGTGCACTTGTCAGCTGGCAGGTGCCTGCAACCTGGGTCTCTTTGGATGACGCTGCCTCTGGGGGCGGGGTCTGGGAGGAAGCAATGGCAGCCTCTGATCACCATGGGCTCCCGTCACTCCTCTGCTCCCCAGTTCCCCACCGCCTTTTCTGCCAGACTTGGTTCTGCTGGCTCAGCCCTGGCCTCTCTCCCGCAGCATCACTGGCTTGCGGGATTCACCCGTTGTTTGGGGCCATGCCCTGTTCAGGCACTGGTGGCGTGAGTCCCTCCGTGAGCGCTGCCTCCTCCGCCAGGTTCTGCCCCGCTTACCGGCCTGGATGTTCATCTTCTCCTACCTCCTGGGTGTCGGACTTCCCTTCAGTTCGATTCTGTCCGTTCTGGTTGTTTAATTTTTCGCTACTGCATTCATTGTTTAGACACTCTGGATGTGCGGGCAGTGAGTGCAACCACCTATGCTGCCATCTTCTGGGGAGCTCGCTTTTTTCTTTTGTTGATTATGTTACAGTTAAAGGTGAGATCATATGGTATTTGTCCCTCACCACCTGGCTTATTTCACTTAGCATAATGCCCTCCAGTTCCATCCATGCTGTCGCAAAGGGTATAAGCTCCTTCTTTCTCTCTGCTGGGTAGAATTCCATTGTGTAAATGTACCATAGTTTCTTGATCCACTCATTTGCTGATGGGCACGTAGGTTGCTTCCAGCACTTGGCGATTGTAAATTGTGCTGCTATGAACATTGGGGTCATAATACCTGATATCAAACTGTATTACAAGGCCACTGTAATCAAAACAGCCTGGTACTGGCATAAAAACAGGCACATAGACCAATGGAACAGAACAGACAGCCCAGAAATAAACCTAAGTCTCTACCGTCAATTAATATTTGACAAAGAGGGAAGAAACATAAAATGGAGAAAAAACAGCCACTTCAACAAATGGTGTTGGGAGAACTGGACAGCTACATGCAAAAAAATGAAACTCTATCACCAACTTACACCATACACAAAAATAAATTCAAGGTGGATAAAAGACAAATATAAATCGTGACACCATAGAAGTCCTAGAGGAAAACATCAGTAGGAAAATCTCAGACATTCCACACAGCAACATCTTCACTGATATGTCCTCTAAAGCAAGGGACATAAAGGAAATAATAAACAAATGGGACCTCATCAAATTAAAAAGCTTCTGCATGGCTAAAGAAAACAGCATTAAAATGAAAAGAGAACCAATTATATGGCAAGCAGTATTCTTCATTTACCATATTCAATCAAGCCTTTGAATTTCTCTTTGCCACACTCAATGCTGAGAAGATAACGCTGAGCCAGCGTTCTCAAGGAAGGGGTGAGGAGAAAGGTATATGGAACCTGCTTTCATGGAACCAGGTCAAGGTATGGGGAAAAGCCACATGGAGCAAAGATGACCATTCCTGATGATTCTTGGAGTTAATTACACCCAATGTAATTGTATCATTTACTTTTCATCTTAAAATCTGGAGAAGGTTGCATTGCATACCACTTCATGATCTTCAGACTGGATATATCTGACTGACACGGTTTCTGAAGTTTTTTCACTATTGGCACCATAGATTTTCTTAAAAAATTATTTTCAACAATCATGATTTGGTATACTTTACAAACAAAATGTGTAATTCTACATTTTTTGAAAGATTGGAAGTTTTGGCAACACTGGCAGATGACAGCTGGGGATCCCTAGCAGCCATTTCCTTTAGACAGAGGAGATCCCACAGCCTCCGTCACTTCTAAATGCTCCAACTATGAATACAAAAGGTCATGGTGGGGTGGAGACAGTGTGGTGCTGGAGCCAGACGGTGCTGCTTCAAGAGAAAAGTATGCACATCTCTTTTCAGTTTCGAGTTCTGTGGCATCAGGCTGGTAGCTTGAATTTGGCCACAGTGGAAATATTTACACAACAAAAATCTGCAAATGTTATCAGCCAGGTTCTCCACCCAATGTCAGGGACCAGGGTTAAACATCTACCAGGGCACTACTGGATCGAGGTGCAGTGAAGAGCAGCTACAATTCACAAACCCACTTCAGTTACATATGTTCCCTGCCTTATAAAATAAAATCAGGACCCACCCCACACACAATCATGCTGAATCTGTCATGACTGACCTCTACATTTATTTTTAAACATAATAGCAAACAATCCATTCAGCCATATTGAACAATTTGCCATTTCTAAGATGGGACAATCTTTCCTCTTTGTTTCTTTGTAAATATTATTTCCTTTTTCTGGACCTTTGCATTTTGTCCACCAGACCGATGCCTGCTTGTCCTCTAAGATTTGACTTAGGTATCCTAGCTTCTGCTCAGTTATCTCTTCAACGGCCTTCTAGGCATATTTCTACACTCTGTGTGTGTTTCTGAACAGCAAGCACATTCCTGTAATAGTTCCCCAGTGTTTGGCAATTGCCTCTTTGATTTTCTTTTTCCCCTAGTGGACTTTGTGCTCCTTGAGAATACAGCTTTGCTTTAAATATCATTCCAGAAAGATGTATTGTCTGTTACCCAGTAGGTGTTCAATAAAAGTTTCTTTATTTTCATAAATACTTAGCATCCGGGAATGTAAGTTCTTTGTATTTTGAGATATTTCATACCTTCTTGTGATAGTCATGAGTACTTTCTGTCTTGACTGAAAGTCAACCCTAGCACAGGAGAGATAAAGGATGGTGAGGGGGAAGAAGGGCAGAGAAGATAAACAGTACAGCTCACCCAGAGCACAAGGCTCTGGGTCACTGAATGAATCAAGACTCTAGTCCAAGGCTACTAACAACAATGCAATCATCTTTCCACCGGGTTCCAGCTGCTGCCCTTGGTGTTTAATTTTAAGACTCAAACTTTACCTCCCTACTGCTAAAAATTCCAGCACAAGTATTTACCTTATTCTTAAAGGCACAGAGATTCAGTAAATATCCTAGATATCTCATTTTATGATTTAACATCTTAAATCTCTACTTGTACAATGTGAGTCCGTTACTACCTTTCCTGGAGTTCCTCAGAAACATCCTCTATCATCTTATCATTGAGATTTATTGGTATCATTTCATGTACCAACTGCCCTTTTTGTTTTATATCACATGCAGATGTTCAGTTGGGCATCTTCCCAGCTGCAATCAAAGTACATGATGCCACAGCTCCTGACTTTCCTGTCTACAAATGAGAAAACAGTTTAAGGTTTCTGGTGACACATTTCAAGTGATGCCATTTAATTCATCAAAGCCCTCACGATGTTGTAATTTTTTTCCTACTGATTTTTATAGATAGACTGTAATGTTGCAAGCTGGGAATCAATCCTTAAAAATTAAATTAAAACCATGATGGTGCAATATAGTACCAGCATTCTATTTCACTATGAGTATTAAAATGAGTATGTTGAAGAAAAACCGAAATGCGTTGGCCATAAGAAGTTAGAGTCCTGGCTGGTGTAGCTCAGTGGATTGAGCGCGGGCTGGGAACCAAAGGGTCCTGCTTCGATTCCCAGTCAGGGCACATGCCTGGGTTGCAGGCCAGGTCCCCAGCGAGGGCCATGTGAGAGGCAACCATACATTGCTGTTTCCCTCTCTGTCTCCCTCTCTTCCCCTCTCTCTAAAAATAAATAAATAAAATATTTTTTTAAAAAAGTTAGAGAGCCCTGCTGGGTGGGAATGTTGTTTACTGTGATAGTTGTTGCTTTCATATTCGGTTTCTCTTTTAAGTGCTCTTAAGGAGAAAAAAATTTTCTTGGCATTACTTATATATGATTTTTATGATCTATAAGAAAATTATAGAATGTTTTAATGGCAATTCTCACATGAATTTTCTTATGCTAAATTAATATGAATTGCTCCAAATAAATTTAATATGATAAATGTCTTTTATCCAACTTCTCAAATGATGATTTAAATGCTCTTACTTTTATTTTTATTTTTTTTTTAAGATTTTATCTATTCACTTTCAGAGAGAGGAGAAGGGAGGGAGAAAGAGCAATGTATGGTTGCCTCTCACATGGCCTTCATTGGGGACCTGGCCCGCAACCCAGGCATGTGCCCCGACTGGTAATCGAACCGGGACCCTCTGGTTCCCAGCCCGCGCTCAATCCACTGAGCTACACCAGCCGGGCTAAATGCTTTTACTTTTAATAAAATATACAATCTCTCTTCATAAAAATATTTTTTAAATTTTGTTTCTGTATGATTGCTTTTATCATTGCTCTTTTTATCATTTAGTATCTACTGATCAAATAACATACAACAAAGCCAAGGTTTTTGTCATTCACCATTGAATTTGGCTCAGCTTTGACTATCCTTATCTCTCCAACTTCTAAGACAATCAAACCAGGATGACCTAAAAGCTTTACTGTTAGTGGATGGATTGTGAAATTGAGGTGACTTTTAAATGACCTTTCTCACAAAAATCAAAATAGGCAACACACACGTGATTTCTTTTTTCATTCCTGTTTTGTAAAGCTGTGTTTGCTTTGTCTTCTTATTATCAAATGTCATTTTTTAGGTAGATTAAAACAACCTGGTGTTTGGGAAATCAAGTAGACTGACTTTTAGGTTTATACTATTCTTTTTAAAGATATTATTTTAAGGAATTTTAAGCAGTATTTGCACCACAGGGTGGCCAGGATATATCCAGAAGGTGGAATGAGGTAAGTGTTTTTGCAAAGTGACAGTTATAAGTGAGTGAGACATAAGAAGATGAATCACTTGGTCATCATATTGATCTGCATTCTTGGAGGACATAGATCATAAATTTGAAGGAGAAAGGCAATGCTTTTCTGAAAATGGATACTGCTTACATCCCTAAAATGCTCCTTGAAATAAATGGGGCACAAAAGAGGTTTCTTTACCCTAAAACACTCTCACCTTCATTCTTGACAGATTTCTGAATTCTTGAAACTTCCAGATTATCCTCTTAGATCAGAGTATCTTTAAGAAACTAGGTAATGGGGTTTTCACTGGATATAGCATCATAAGATTTAGGTTTGAAAATAATAAACCATGCCTCTTATTAATTTATTAGCCTTAAATCACTCAAAGCAAGGATGTCACCCTGGGTATTAATTACCCTATTTTTAAAATAGTGTTTGTTGAAGAAAATTTTCACAGATCTCAAAAAATCACATAACAGAAAACAGTGCTTTGCGACCTCAACCCAAAATCCATTCCATTTTTTCCATAGAGCTTGGTCTCTGTTGTAGGGGCCAGTGGAAAATATTTTAGGAAAACATCTAGTGATTTCTGAAAATTCTTGCTCTCGATATTACATTCTGTTGTTGTATGATAAGGCACTAAAGATATAGTTTAGATTTCACTAAAAATTTATAATCAGTTCCTTGCCAGAAGAAGTTGGCAGGCAAACACATAAATACACAAAATTTTGAATTTCATCTTTGCTACTTAATGTAAGATTTTCATCTTAACTAAATAATCTGGGCCATCTCACTTAACTCCTCGGAGCTTCATTTTTTCCTTTCATAAAGCAAAGAGAACAAGTCCAACTCTGATTATGTCATAAGGTTATGAAAAAAGAAATAAAAATTAGTTATTATATAAGCTAAGAATGACCTGTACATATGAGAAGAAGCCACGAGTCTCTCATGAACAGCGAAATGCTTTAGTGTCAATGCTCAGAAGAGGGGCTGATTGTGAGGTGAGACTCCCTCATTTAACTACCCACACTGATATTTTTCAAATATTGTACCAAGGTGGGGAACACTGAAACCCATTAAACACATCCCCTAATTTCAAGATATGCATAGTCCAGAGAGAGTTGTAGACTTAGGTCATCATGGTTCACAGATACACTCTTTGCTAACACAGTTTATTTAAAGTTTGAGTTAGAAAGTCTTTTGCTATAGTCTCTAGTCAGCCACATGCTCCACCTCTCCCTTTCTTCTTACATCTTCTGGATTAAACTTAGTACATGTACTTGTTGCCCAAAGGCCATGCAATATAGGTACCTCATCCCTTATTCAAATAAATACGGTGGTATACATGCCTTACTGATGTTGCAATTTGACTATAAAGCTACTTTCAAGAATTTTTGTTGCTGGGCAAGCTGTTGGAATAACATTCACATCATTCATTCATATTTACATATTTGTCCTAAAAGGATTTTAAAACTATTTTTCCTCTGTATTATAAATATTTCTAAATATTTATTGGATTTGCTGTATTTCATTATAATTTTGCCAAAATACTGCCCTGCCATATAGAGTACTATTCTCTGACACCTTTCTGAGGTCTCTGATTCTCTCAAACTCGACAAAGTAATTGAGTTCTTTACCACTAGACTACGCCAGTCTTCACTAATTGCTCCCTTTTCTGAATTCCTGTAGCATTCCTAATGTCTATGCCACAAACTTGGGACTGTAACCACTTATGAAAGCACTTCTTTAGCCCTGGCTGGTGTGGCTCAGTGGATTGAGTGCTGGCGTGCAAACCAAAGGGTCATTGGTTCGATTTCCAGTCAGGGCACCTGCCTGAGTTGTAGGCCAGGCCCCTAGTAGGGGGCGTGCAAGAGACAACCACACATTGATGTTTCCCTCCCTCTCTTTCTCCCTCTTTTCTTCTCTCTAAAAAATAAATAAATTATATCTTTTAAAAATTGCAAATATAAAAAATAAATAAAATCTTTTTTAAAAAAGAAAGAAAACAGCTCTTTAGCTATTTCATAACCTTCTAAAACCTCACTGTTTATTTTTTGAGAGCAAGAATTAGGTCTTACATTCTCTTATTTCCAGACCTTCTCCCAGTGAAATATTAGTGAATTGAAGTTACAAATAAGCAGCTACAGAAACACAATGTGTCCAAAAATTCAGGGAGTGTCTCCAGGTAGAAACAGAGCAAGCAACCCGCCAATGACTAGTTGTTATGCAATCGCTGACATTTAAGACAAAGTAGATGGACAGTCGGCCTTCACGGAAACTCAGTAAACTTCCGGTCCAGTCACAATAACATGACAATTAGAAATAAAGACAAAATGACATTCGACTGAAAAGGCCCAATTATTATAATGGTTAGTTAATTAATAAGAAAGAAAATTTTAAAAGAACTGGGGTTTTTTGTTTCATTTTTTAAAGAAATAAAATACAATGGCTAAAATAACCAAAATATCTGTTGCAAAAACTACAAGAAAGACTTGCTATTTGGTTACATACCATGACCCTAAGAATCTTTTTACTCCCATGAGCGCACTCTCAAAACATCCAGTAATTGAATATATTTCAGTATGCAACCACAGAAGGCATTAATAGACTAACCTACTAGTGTAAGAGTAGTTTCATTCAACTGCATTGTATTTCTAGTTTTTAGCAAGCTTGCTGTGTATTAACTGATAAATTAATCTAAGAAGAAACACACAAGGCTGTAAAATTAAAACTCTGATAAGCACTGTACCAAAGAGCTGGTGATAGTATTAAGCTTCTAAATGGGGCATTTACTTACTTACTTGTGTATGGCAGCGAAATTACCCTGAGAAAGTAATAATTAAATTGAAATATGAAGAAGAAAGAAGTTAAGTGGTGGGGAAAATAAGACAGAAAAGGAAGCCCTCAGGCAGAGGAAGAGTACACAACCACATGCAAAGGTAAGTAACCACATGCTAGGATACTGCACGCAAAGGGAAGGGTGGAGAAAAATGAAGTTGTGAAGGTAAAAAATGTAAAACCTTAAAAGATCTTGTTTGTGGGTCCTGCCAAATGTTTTGGCCCTGTAAGTAATGGTAACTTTGAAGTAGGAGCTCAGGGTCTACATTTACACTGCACAGACCATTGTGGCTACGGTGTGAAGAAGGATTTAGTGGTGCAGCACAGGATACAGGGAGAATAGTCAGGGACTATTGCAGGAGGAAGGAGACAATACTGTGTGGACTGGGGCCTAGCAGTGGAGATGGAAAGAAAATTCAGTTGAGAATCCAGACTTGTTTTAGTTTGGTGCTCACTTTGCTGTATTGTAAGAATTTTCTCAGCAGTACATAGCTGGTAAAGTGCATTCACAGAGAGAGCCAATGACTGACCTTAATTATAGTTGGGGTTTTGCAGACAGGGTGTAGCAAAATATAAAGAGAAGCCAGGGAATTAAGAGTATTATTGACAGCGTAGTGAAATTTGAATTGTAGACTTTTGTGAAATTGGAGGAACTTGAAGGCAGGAAGATAAGAAAGGTGGTCCGTGGACTTGAGATACTAATGAATGCAAAAGCAGTTGCGATGGGAGAAGTCTGAGATCAGAGCAGGGTGTGCTTTAATTCTGATTTGGCAGCATGACGCTCATCAGAATGAACGTGGTGGTAGAGCGGAAAAGAAACCCTTTGGCAGTGCGCTCAAACTGCCGAGGAGCTGCATGTTGAATATTTCATGACTACAAAGCAAAGAGGAAGAGAGAAGAGTTATGGAGATAAAATCAGAAAGGCCCACATACTATTTATACTATTTTCACTTAAGAATATTAAAGAAACAAGGGCATATGCTGTTCCAGGAGCTTTAAATACATTATCACAATAAACACTTTGAGGCTTTCTCAGTTTTGAATTTCAGTGCCAAGGATTTGTATATCAGAACCTAGTGCTTGTGGATATTTCACATTCCAGCTGATGTGCTCATGTGTCTCATTATCACAAGAAAATAAAATCTAGTGCAGGAAAACTCTATATTGACAGTTTTGATCATTAGGAAACAGTGAAGACAGTCACACAATATTTGCTAGTAGCCTCTTGGACAGAGAAAGGAAATGTAATTAAGATGTTGAATAATTTAATGATGTACATTCTCCAGAGCATATCAACTCTTACTGCAGTTGCTATTTCCAGATCCTATTTTCCAGCCAGCAATTTTTTTATGAGTTGAGATATCCACTTGAAGCCTTAATCATTTTCAGAGATCCAGTTCTAAAATGGAACCTAGGGCTTTTCCCCACACTTGAAACTCACTTGAATGAACTAGAGCTGCTCCATCAACCGCTTTCAAAAATTATGGAGGGCAAACCAAGGAAAATGCTTAAGAATAATGTAATGGATTTTTGAAGGCACTGGTTACACAGATTTTCCAGCGAAAACTTCAATGTTGAATTCTCAGGTCCCAGATTAAAATTCTAGTTAGATGCACCATGTGATCTAGATAAGAATCTTTAATAAAGGCTACATCATCATAAAATGAATTGCTGGTGGCATACCTGAAATAATATAACTAGAGAATAATTAGGAAGCAAAATTTTTGCACTCCACATGCTAATTTGAAGACTTCCATTGATTTTCAATTTGCATTTAGTATTATTTCAATGAATTTATTTTCCAAATTCTATCATTGTTGCCTAATACTATGTACACATTTTTACCTTTGCCCCTAGCTTTAAAACGCAATCCTCATTCAATGCCAGATTGTTGGCATGCTCAGCTTCTCTCTGTTGGTTTCCCAGCTCTACCATTGTTCTCATGCAATCTTTACCTCACGATATTCTGTTCTGCAAAATGCCTCCTCAATTTTGCACACATTTTTCTCCTCCAAGTGAAGTAAAATACATTGATTGATCTCATCCCATCATTGATTTCTAAGCTGCAGCAGGCAGAATAATGTGCCTCCAGAGATATCTATGTGATTATCCTAGAAACCTATAAATGTGTTCTGTTACATAGCAAAGGGGAATTAAGGATGCAAGTGGCATTACATTGCTTATCAGCTGACCTTAAAATAGAGAGATTATTCTGGGTTTTTACAATGTAATTGCAAGAATCCTTAAAAGTGAAAGAAGGAGACAGAAGAGGGGTCAGAGTTAGAGATATTTAATGGAAGGAGCTTTGAGCCAAGAAATGCAAGTAACTTCTAGAAGTTAACAAAAAAGAAACAAATTCTATCCTAGAAACCCTGGAAGGAATACTGCCCAGCCAACACCTTGATTTTAGCCCTGCAGGGACCACTTTAAAGTTCTGCCCTCAAAAATGGTAATATAAATGTGTGTTGTTTTAAACCATTATGTTAGTGAAAATTTGTTGCAACATAAGAGAAAACTAATACACAAGCCTTTACCTATGTATACACAATTTTCTGCTCCAAATTCTTACCTTTGTCAACAACATCCACCAACTCTCTATCCACATCAGTGACTAGCATTGTTATCAAATCCAGTTGTTAGTTTACTGCATAGTAGTTAGGGTTCTTCATTACTAAGGGAAAATAAAATTTTGGAAAACCCTGCATTAGAGATGATGGAGGCTTACGGTAACACTGCAGAGAAGGATCGCTTTCCTTAATGTCTGTTCATTGCATTCACCTGGCTGTCTCACCTGCCGGCTGTTTTACCCTTATTCCTCAATTCTCTCCTCTCGTTGAAACCAGATTCAGAGCCAAATCCAATGGAACGTACTCTGTTTGCACCTAAGTCCGTATCTAGGATACATTCTAATAACCTTTATTGTTGTTGCTTATTAAAGCAGTTTGTGAAGCATCTCTTCTTCCTAGGTATTCCACAACGAATCAGAAGAGACATGTTGATCATCTAATTTATCTAATAAATAACAATTTCCAAATGCATTCACTTCTAATAATTTCTAATAATGATAGTCTGAAGTATTTGTCATAAAACCTTCCCAATTAGTGTTAAGTGCTTAAAAGATGAAGAAGAAAAGTCCAAAGGAGAGAAAATACGAATTGTAAGATACATACAAAGCATAAAGTTTTCGATTTATATCATTGGACCTAATATAACTTCTCACAGTTGTCAAGTATTGAGCTATTTTTCTTAAGATAAGGTCAAGGTTATGATTAGGCTATTAATGTTTATATACTTAAAGATGTTTCCAGAGTGTGAGAAAATAATAATAATTAATTCATTTCTGCCACAAGGATGGAAAATATTCCTTAGATTGATACTGAATCAAAAAAGTTAAAAAAAGATATTTCCAGAGAAACACAATATCTCTCTATTTTAAGGGACAGTTTCTTCTGAGCTGGTAGTTTGGAAAGAATCTAGCATGTGGACAAGCCAGCATGAAATAAACTCAGATCAAACTGTAAAATGACAAAGCCTAGGAAAAATATTCTGAATCTCCTTCTCTTACCCTTTCTTCTGGAAAGTTCAAACAAATCATCTTAGCTCTATTCTATCTGCGGAAAACAGCTATTCACTTACGTAGGTAGAGGTTGAATAATATTGAAAAATAAAATACTTGTTTCTAATTACTTTAAGTAAATATTGTTACTATTCTACAAATAGACGTAACATTATGGATAAGTTAAGAGAGAGAGAGAAAGAGGGAGAAAGAGAGAGATTCTGAATAGAAGTGGGTTGTTGCAGAGTTTGATGATTAAAGCAAAAATGTCCAAAAGTCAGGCCTTTTTCCTATATATAGATATCCCCATTGTGCCTAATTAAACTTTTCAACAGGAATACTTGGTGTCCAGTTACCTCACCTGAACTGCCACAGAAAACAATATCCTTTATATTCTATTACTAAAAATGGAGTTCATGAAAGGCTCACAATTTTGCCATTTTGAGTCATTAAACAATCTACGTCACCTGAGATAGTTTTTGAAAATAAGCATGTAAGTTTCCTTAATTCTTTTCATGAAGCTTCATATATGCCATAGAACATAAGCAATGTTTCATTATTATCCAAACTTTCCCACCACAACTTGGATTGTCATAGAAATAAAATTATTAGTATGCATCTTAAAGATAAATGAAACTTCTTATATTTTCATGTATACAATTAACCTTCAAATCCTTTGAAGTTAAAACAACTTCAATAGTTAGAATATTATATTAATTTCATCTTTGAGAAGACAAACCTTGAAGAAAAAGATGCTAGGACCAAATACAGTACATTGCTCACAGGTTTATAAAACAAGTTTGCTCTGGTTTACATAATCAACTAAATTTGGCAAAAACTTCCTTTTCATCTTCTACCACACATTTCCATAGTTTCCAAACCAGAGGAAGATTTAAGGAATATAAAGAAAAATAAGAGTAATTTGGATCTAAAAAATCTCATCATTGAGTCATGGAATAAAATTCAATTATGCTCCAACAATATAAACCTACTTATGGTGAAAATTTGCCTATTTTCCACTGTATGATTTCTTCACCAGAATGTGATTTTTAAATATTTCATGTAAGTTCTATGTTCCATTTTCTGAACAGGTTAGACCATTAACTGTCATTTTGATTGTTTTGTCAATTCATTGAAACATAAAAATCAATGTTTAAGAGAAGAGAGAGTTGTTGATTTTTGCTGTTTTTTTTAAACAGAGCCAATTTGAAAATTTGTAAATTATATTAACATTTTATTTAAAATTATTAAGGTTATTAAAGTTTATAAATAGTTAATTAATCCAGAGCATCACCTTCACAAAGGAAACAGTCTTTGTTCAGTAATGTTACCAAAGCACCTAGAAGAATGCCTGTAAAATAGTAAACAATCAATACAAAAAAACAGAATTATCTTCTGGGGGTTGGGCACCTTGCAGTACAGGCTACTTGTTGTGAGAATCTGCATTAGGCTTCAGCGCTTTTTTATTTTTATTTTTGAAGACTCTTTCAAAGCAATTGCTCATTTCATGATGGGTGATTTATGGACTCACCTGAGTGTTCAGCAGTTTGGGACCAAAAACAGCATGACCCTTGTGCCCCACCCCCACATTCACCCAGTCTTGCCCGAAGCAACATTTCTTTAATTTCCCAGTGAGGGCCATGTGAGAAGCAACCATGCATTGCTGTTTCTCTCCCTCTCTTTCTCCCTCCCTTCCCCTCTCTATAATAATAAATAAATAAAATCTTTAAAAAAAATTAAAAAAAAATAATAATTTCCTTCCCTGGGTGAAAAAGTTCTTTAAAGGAAACATTTTGCCCGTGTGGAAGAGGTGAAACAAAAAATGGCAGCAGCACTAAAAAACATCAAAATCAATGAGTTCAAAAAGTGTTGTGAGCAATGGAAAAAAATGTCTCGATATGTGCATTGCATCAAATGTAGAGTACTTTAAAGGTGATGGAAGTTTAAACATGTAAGAATAAATACACACTGTTTAATAAATAAATTCCATTTTGATATCCCCCTTATATTTTTACCACTAAAGCTACCATACACTTTTTAAAAATTGCAGAAAATAATCACTCATTGCTCTGATCTTTGGAATCAATGTATGAATGTTTGTTCATTCTATTCAAATTCAAGTAAATGAAATATATTTTGTTTACTAAAAATGCGATAGACATTTTGAAATTTTTTGACTTTTTTCTTTTTGATATGATATAGCAGAGATTCAAAATAGTGTATTAGTGTATGAATTTAATGTTCCATTTAAATTACTTCTCGATTCTATTTTAAGTTTAAGCTATGTGTCTCAAAGAACAATAGATTTGTAAATTCTTCAGTAGTTCCCATCGAGTTTTAAAAGTTCAAATATAAAAGTCTGTAGATTCTACTTTTAAAAAAGATTTTATTCATTTATTTTTAGAAAGAGTGGAAGGAAGTGAAGGGGGAAGGGGAAAGAGAAACACTGATGTGCCGGAGAAACACGGATCGGCTGCCTCCTGCACACCCTCAGCTGGAGACCTGGCCCGCTGCACAGGCATGTGCCCTGACTGGGAATCGAACAGGCACCTTTTCGCTGTGCAGATGATACCCAACCCACTGAGTCCCATCAGTCAGTAGCATCAGTAGCATTTAGATTCTACTTTGGAGGGTGTTTCCTTTTATAAAAACAACATACTTGAACTTTATATTTTTAGCATACATATAGGGGAATATAGGGGATATTTTGCCTCTGGATTAGGTCTATAACTGCCTTTTTCCCCCTAACGTAGAGAAAATGAGAGCACTGATTCTTTAGTGAATATTACTTGTCCAAAAAAATGAACCCCATTTCATCATGACATTTATTCTAAGGCACCTGTTTCCTTTATATTTTGTTCTATTTCAGATGGAAGATATTAGAACTTGCAAATAAACTTCAATTTGAAAGTTAAAGTAGTCCTTCAAAAAATGCATGCCTAAAAATATATATCTTTTATCATTGACATTTAATATAGAAAGTATATTGTACTATGTAAGCCCAAAGTTTATTCATATTAGTAGTTATAACATAAGCACCCTGCCACAGCAGGGTTCTTGGTAGAAGAGAGTGGTGTGTGTTTTATTATTAATATGGTGTGTGGAGAGGGAATCTCCATAACTTTTCCACTTGCAGAATATTTCATTCCTCCAGTAACAAAAAAAGTTTAAAGACTTTTCTATTCTTTAGAGTTTTTATGTGTGAATATGATGAAATAAAATGCTAAAAAATGTATTTTATATAGGTTTACTCAGTCACAAATAAAATTTCACTGATTTTGTATGTGGCTTCTTTGTAGTGTATGATTACTGTTCACATCTGTTATCAGACACTGTCTCTGGACAACTGCAACTGATTTTAATTTCTATACAAATACTGTCCTGCTAATTTCTTCACCTCAAATTTTACCAGTTTTTTACTCCAGCAAAAAAAAAAAAAAAAAAGATATTTTTGGTACTTATTTTGAAAATAGCTGCTATCTGAATTCATTTTTCCCCCTTTTGTCCTCCGATGACAAGAATTGAATTAGTCAATCTTTACAATTCACAGCTTTTATTTTATTTTATTTCATGTCTATTAGCATCAACAGCCACTCACTCTCCCTCACCATCATTGTCAATTATTTAATTCATGACCTGAAAAGTGCTGTATACATAGAAGATACATGACATCTTGTGTGTGCTTAAGCTGCTCCGCAGGCTCAGTCTTTGTTACGTTTTCCCCTTGACATTATGTTTTTAAGATTTATTCACATTGTTGTTTGCTATCGCATGTAGTGCTTCAGCTGCTTCAAAATGATCCATATTTTGCTTTTCCATTATCCTAAAACTTACATAATTTTGGTTTATTTCAGTTTTCTGCCAACAAATTTGTATTATGATGAAAAGCTTCTTTCCTTGGACACCGACATATCTGTGCGAGATTTTCTCTGTGACCCGTGACTGGGTGGAATTGTAGAGCGCATGCACTCTCCCCGTCGTTAAGTAGGGCAGGACTGCTCTGTAGAGCAGCTGTGACCGTTTATACTCCTGCTGAAACATAGGCGTCCCGCAATTCACCAATGCTTGGAAATAATCAGACTTGTTAAATTTACCAAGAAAAAAATAGCATCGCATTGTTATTTTAATTTGTTCTTTTCTGATAAGCATAAGCTATGAGCATTTCTACATATGCATTTTAGTCATTAGTGTTTCTCTATGAATTACTTCTTTTGCTTACATTTCTCTTTTTAAATTATATTTAACTGATTATGCTATTACAGGTGTCCTAATTTTCCCCCTTTCCCCCCTCCACCCAGCGCCCTCCACTCCCTCAGGCAATCCCCACACCGTTGTTTATGTCCATGGGTCATGCTTAGGTGTTTTTGCTACTCCATTTCCTATATTGTACTTCACATCCCCAAGGCTGTTCAGTAACTACCTGTTTGTACTTCTTAATCCCCTCACCTCTTCACCCATTCTCACAGACCTTCCTCCCATCTGGCAAACATCAAAATGCTCTCAGTATCCACGATTCTACCTCTGTTTTTCTCTTTTGTTTAGTTTGTTTTTTAGAATTAGTCATCAATAGATAAGTATTTATTGCCATTTATTGTTTATAGTTTTCATCTTCTTTTTCTTAAATAAGTCCATTTAACATTTCATATAAAATGGTTTGGTGATGATGAACTCCTTTAGTTTTACCTTGTCTGGGAAGCTCTTTATCTGTCCTTCTATTCTAAATGATAGCTCTGCTGAGAAGAACAGTCTTGGCAGTAGGTCCCTGCTTTTCATGACTTTGAATAATTCTTGCCAATCCCTTCTAGCCTGCAGTTTCTTTTGAGAAACCAGCTGAAAGTCTTATGGGAATTTACCTGTAGATAACTGTTTTTCTCTTGTTGCTTTTAAGATTTTTTATTTTCAATACTTAGCATTTTAATTATGATGTGTCTTGGAGTGGACTTCTTTGCATCCATCTCGTTTTTCAATAGAGGTTCCTGGGCTGTGCACATTCACTGAATATTTTCTTGAGAACTAAGTTCTACAATGTAAAATGACATTACAAAAAAAATTGTTAGAGTTTGGATAAGGTGTCATTTCTTGTAATGAAATTTTCTTATTTTAATGTAAAATCCATCATGTGTTTGCATTATGAATGCCAACTACATTTTCTATTATTAGTTTAGAATTATCCCTTTCAAATTATGTTTTTAATTCATTTGGAAGTGATCAATTGTCCAACTATTTTCACCATATAGTGAGTCAATTTTTCCAACACTGTTTCCTATTAAATAATACACTTTCTTGTACACAGGGTCAATTTCTGTATTCTTTATTTTATTAAATTAGTCTATACATCCATTTTTCATAAGTGCTATATTGTATCTTTGAGCTATATTCTAATTTTTGTACAGTGAGTCCCCTACTTTGCTCTTCTTTTTCAAAATTGACAGAGTTACTCAAGGAAATTCTATGTTTTCATAGACTCCTAGCAAACAATCAAATTCAATTTGTAACCTAATTTTTGGATAATTAACATGTTTACAGTACGTTATTTTATCCATGGTTAGATTCTGTCTTTTAAAATAAATCTATATTTATGCAGCTATATTTATGTTTTCTTTTATGTGTTTTAATACTTTTATTTTTTTTTCAGAAAGCACTTTTGTATCTATATCTTTGATTTGCTTACTTTCTAAATCATTTGTAATTTTTGTTATTTGTCCAATAGATATTTCTACTATAATATCTACTTGATTATTTGTAGTATAAAAGGATATTATTAATTTTATGAGTTAATTATACCAATTTATTTTTTAACAGCTTTATGAACTACTTTGTAATTCCATAGTGCTTCTAGGAATTCTGTAGGGCTGATCAAAAGTCTTCAAAAAATGATAGTATTTTTCTTCCTAGTAATCTTTATACTCTTTCTTTCTTTCCTTTTTTGAAGATTTTATTTATTTATTTTTAGAGAGAGTGGAAGAGAATGAGTAAGAGAAGGAGAGAAATATCAATGTGTAGTTAGTTGCCTCTCATGCACCCCCCCACTGGGGGACCTGAGCTGATGCTCAGGCATGTGGCCTGACTGGGAAATCAAACCGGCAACCGTTTGGTTCACAGGCTGGTACTCAATCCACTGAGTCACACCAGCCAGGGCTATTTCTTTCTTATAAAATTAAGACATTTAGTAAAATGTTTTAGAGTGACAGTATTATATTTTATTAAATAAAATGTCTTTATTTAATGTCTTTATATATAAAGGTTTATATACCTTTAGTAATATTTATCTTAAACAGAAAGTAAATACTTCTGTCTGAATTTTCTACAAGTTTTTGGTATCACAACACTTTGGAATCTATAGATTATCTCTAACTATAGCTTCTAGAAATAATTTTTAAATAATAGCTAAAGTTTAATTCTATCAACTTATTTTTCTGATTCTAATAAGATAGTTGTTTTCCTTCAATCAATGTGTCAAGTTGACAAATTTTCTGATGTAGAATAACTGCATTCTTAGACTAGATTCTTCTTGATAATTTTAAAATAGTTTGAATACGTATTTTACTTTTTTGCATCTGTTATGAAATGAGTCTATCATTCTTTATTTTTTTCTTGTCTCATTTTCAAATTTGAAATCAAAGTTACATTAACTTCATAAATGTAAGTGGAAAACTTCTCTTTTCATAATCTATGATATATGTAAGCATAACCTGTTCCTTGAATGTCTTTAAGAACTCATCAATAAAAGTCACGTGGTCTGTGACTTCTTAATTGAGGATGAGGGATGGGCTCTAACCATCTCTTAAATTTCTTTAGTAGATAATCATCTATTCATGTTTTCTATTCTGTCCTGTACCAATTTTGTCATTTTATGTATTTTCCGAAAATGTAAACATTTCTGTTAGGTATTTAAAATTTAGTATTATGTAAATAATTATTCCAATATTCCTTTGGTATCTTTCAATCATTGTTGTATCTGTAGTTAGACATTTCTTTTTTATTCTGGACTTTAGCTGTATTTAAGTTCCTTCTATTTTTTCTTTTCCTATTTCCTGATGATTGTGTATTTATTAATCTTTTCAATGAACCATGTTTTGTTTGATTAATTTTTTATTTTATGTATTTCTATTTCATTGATCTTTCCCTTACCTTCTTCTTGTTGGAATTTATTTTCCTATCATTCTGTCAGTGTTTTACTATCCTCTTGAAGTAAATGCTGGTCTCAGTTTTTTCTTTGTACTCATTCTTACTCTGCAGTAAGTATACTTAGGCTATAAATCTTTGAGCAGAATTTGTCTGTGTCAACTCGGTTTTGACCTGCTCTTTTCAATGCCGTGCAGTTATATAAGCATTTTCTAATTTGTCTTATAAAATACTTGTTTATGCAAGAATATTTACTATTATATTTTTAGTTTCCAGATGTATCAGATTTTAAATTACTCTTTTTATTTATTTTATTGTATTGTATTACAATCAAAGTAGAAACTTTTTAGGTATTGGTTCTTTAAATGTATGAAACTCCTTTTAATACTTAAAGTTAATTTCTATAACTGAGATTAAAAAGAACATATGAACTTTTACATTCCTTCCAATTCTTGTGTTCTGGATTCATTGTTTCTTTAAAAATATATATCTATTATGAAGTTTTTTCAGTTATTTTTAAATTAATTTTTGTTACTAAAATTGCTAATCCTGTTTCCTTTTGATTAAGATTTCCCTGGGATATTTTTTCCTATATTATTATATTGAAACTTCTAGTTTTTTGTTTCAAATGTGTCTCAGACTTTTGATCAATGTATTTATCTCTTTTGATTATTGTTATCTGTCATCTTATTGTATAATTTCTATCTGTCACCCCTTTTATTTCTTTCATCTTCCCTCATGCCTGTCATTAACTATATCATCAGATTTGAAAGTTAAACATGCTAATTTTATTTATCTACTATTTAGTCTGAACTTTCTACTACTACTCAGGCTTATATATATGCATTTTTCCTACATTTTTTTCAGTGTAATATTCTTATCTTCCACTAGAACAAAGAGATGCCTTAGCACATTTATAATTGTCCCTAATCTCCCCTCATCCTCAACTGCTCATCATATTGTTATCTCCTATAGATCTAGTCCTG
Organism: Micronycteris hirsuta; assembly: GCA_004026765.1. Taxonomy (NCBI): domain Eukaryota; kingdom Metazoa; phylum Chordata; class Mammalia; order Chiroptera; family Phyllostomidae; genus Micronycteris; species Micronycteris hirsuta. The sequence continues at coordinate 98,857 of PVJI01003754.1, read as the reverse complement.
GAACGTTTCACATAGAAAATTAGGTAGGTATGTAGGTAGATAAATATTTAGATAGATACATCAATATAGTGATAGATAAGTTGTATTTAATTCTTATATTTTTGGACGAAGGTAAACTTCATATAATTTACTCAGTCTTACTTTTAATGTCATAGGCAATAACTCTAAATTCATTTTCTGGCATTTGTTTGAGTACTTTCTCCAAGAATGATGTGAAAGAGAGCCTTTGGATTATAAATTCTTTGAGGACTTAACCTAAGAATATTTTTATTTTACTTTCACATTTAAGTAATATATTACCTGGATAGCTAATATTGATTCCAAGTTTCAATATAACTCCATCATTTCCTTGCATTTACACACACACTGATTAAATATCCAATATCATTTTTATTATTTTTCATTTGTAGATTATCTGCTCTTCTCTAGAAGTTTCTAATAGGATTTTACCCTCTATTTTGACAGGGGGGGCGGGGCAGGGTGTGGAGGGGTAGTTGGAATTCTCTAAGCCATTTCAGCCTGAAATATTTATCTTTTTTTCTGAGACATCGTAGTCATTGCTTGTACAAATTTTCCATCTTTCAATATTTATCCCCCAAAGGGACTCCCATAATTTTTTTCTTATTTTTATATTTTTTATTGTTGTTCAGTTGTCATTGTCCCCATTTTCCCCCATTGTTCTCCACTGTCCTGCCCATCCCCTCCTTACATTCAGTCCTCCCCACCTTGTCCTTGTCCATGGGTCCTTTATACATGTCCCTTGACTTGACCCTTCCCCTCCTTTCCTCATAACCCCCTTCCCCCAATACCCTGATCACTGTCAGTTTATTCTTAATTACCATGTCTGGTTTTATTTTACTCACTTGTTTGTTTTGTTGATTAGGTTCCACTTATAGGTGAGATCATATGGTATTTGTCTTTCATGGCCTGGCTTATTTCACTTAGCGTAAAGCTCTCCAGTTCCATCCATGCTGTTGCAAAGGGTAGAATTCCTTCTTTCTGCTGCTCAGTATTCCATTGTGTAAATGTGCCACAGTTTTTTGATCCACTCATTTACTGATGGGCACTAGGGCTGTTTCCAGCACTTGGCTATTGTAAATTGCGCTGCTATGAACATCGGGGTGCATAGTTCTATTGAATTAGTGTTTCAAGATTCTTAGAGTATATTCCCAGCAGTGGGATCACTGGGTCAAAAGGCAGCTCCAGTTTTAGTTTTTTTGAGGAAATTCCATACTGTTTTCTGCAGTGGCTGCACTGGTCTGCATTCCCATCAACAATGTACTAGGGTTGCCTTTTCTCCACAACCTCATCAGCACTTGCTGTTTGTTCATTTGTTAATGATTTGTTAGTGTTAGGTGGTATTTCATTGGGGTTTTAATTTACATCTTTCTCATGGCTAGTGATGGGCATCCTTTCATATGTTTGTGAGCCCTCTGTATGTCTTCCTTGGAGAACTGTCTATTTAGGTCCTCTGTCCCTTTTTTAATTGGATTGTTTGTCTTCCTGGTGTGTAGTTATGTGAGTTCTTTATATATATTTTGGAGATCAAACCTTTGTCTGAGGTATTATAGGCAAATATACTTTCCCATATGGTTGGTTCTATTCTCATTTTGCTGATGTTTTCTTTAGCCATGTAGAAGCTTTTTAATTTTATGTAACTCCATTTGTTTATTCTTTCCTTTGTATCTCTTGGTCTAGGGGACATATTGGTGAAAATATTGCTGTGTGGGATATGTGAAGTTTTACTGCCTATGTTCTCCTTTAGGACTTTTGTGATGTCATGACTTATATTTAAATCTGTTATCCATCTTGAGTGTAGGCGTAGGGTATAAGATGATGGTCTTGGTACCTTTTTTTCTTTATTTGCATGTACTTGTCTAGATCTCCCAACAGCATTTGCTGAAGAAGCTGTTTTAACTCCATTTCATGCTCCTGCCTCCATGGTCAAATATCAACTGACCATAAAGACTTGGGATTTTTCTGGGCTCTCTCTTCTGTTCCATTGATCTATGTGCCTGTTCTTATGCCAGTACCAGACTGTTTTGATTACAGTAGCCTTCTAATATAACTTGATATCAGGTATTGTGATCCTTCCTACTTTGTTCTTCATTCTCAAAATTGCTGATGCTATTCAGGATCACTTATGGTTCCATATACACTTTTGAAATGTTTGTTCTATGTCTCTAAAATATGTCATTGGTATTTTAATTGGGATTGCATTGAATCTATGAATTGTCTTGGGTGGTGTGGACATTTTAATGATGTTGATTCTTCCAATCCATGAACACGGTATATGTTTCCATTTATTTCTGTTTTCCTTAATTTCTTTCTTCAGTGTTGTGTAGTTTTCTGAGCATAGGTATTTCACTTTCTTGGTTAGGTTTATTCCTAGATTTTTTATTTTTCTTGTTGCTATAGCAAACGGGTTTTTTTCCTAATTTCTTTTTCTGATATTTCATTGTCGTTTATAAGAATGCCATCGATTTCTGAATATTGACTTTGTATCCTACTGTTGTGGGAAATTCATTTATTAGGTTGAGTAGTTTTTTGGTGGCATCTATAGTGTTTTCTATGGACACTACCATGTCATCTGCAAAGAATGACCATTTTGCTTCCTCCTTTCCAATTTTGATGCCTTTTGTCTTCTTGATAGATTATTCCCTTGAGTATTGTGAATTGTCCTGTGTCTCTCTTTATGGCCTTTGTTTTGAAATCCATTTTGTCTGATACAGATTTTTTCTTTCTGTCAATTTTCTTGGAATATTTTTTTCCAACCCTTCACTTTCAGCCTGTGTAGGTCTTTTGTTCTAAGGTGGGTCTCTTGTAGGCAGCCTATGGGCAGGTTATGTTTTCTTATCTATTCACCTACCTTATGTCTTTTGATTGGAGCATTTAATTCATTTACATTTAAGGTTATTATTGATAGGTACTTATTCATTGCTATTTTTCCCCTTTGTACCTATGTTCCTCTCTCTCACTCTTTTTCTTCATCTTCTTAAAGAAGGACTCCCACAAATTTTAAAAATTCTACTTTTATACTTGAAATATATATTTTAAAGTATTTTCCATTTTCTTATCATTTTTGATACCATCCAGAAAAATGTCCTAACTTTGCCTTCCAGAATATTATTTTCTGGTGCCATTCATTTTGTTGTAGAACATGTCTTCAGTCTCTATTCCACTTTTACACTTGTTTGATGCATGAGCGTGTGTATACGAGCCAGTGAGAGGCAGGACCAGTGTTGCTGCAATAGTGGTGGGGCACCTCTGTGGACTAGGTTTGACTGAGACTCATTCCATACTGATACTGCAGGCTCTGCTCTAGAAAGAAGGCAGGAGCTTTCTTTCATTTCATTATCATCTAGACCTTGAATGTAGATGTAGAAGAGTTGGAGGTAGAAAAACATCTAGGGGCTGGTAGATAAGATTATATTTCTTTTTATATTTTTGCCAGTCCAGCAAGGCTTGATTTCTACCTTTGATTTCTGCCTTTATTCACAAGCCAGCACCAACTGACACTGTTGGTTCCTGCCTCTCAGTTCCAATGGGCAGGTGAGGATCTTCCCAGAGAAGGAAAATGACCACCTAGTTAAAGCTTTCTTCTTGGTAGACCTTGCATACATGGCTTACTTGGTTGTCAATTTCTCCTCACACCTCAACCCCAACAGCCTCTATCTCTATGAGTATCAAGTAGTCTATATCAAATACAATACCTAATGATTCTGCTCTCTGCTTCTGTGGTATCTCTGAAGTTGGGTATGGGAAAAAGAGGTGATAAACTGTGTTTAGTTCTAACTTCTTCTCAGAACTTAGAACTAAAATTAACTTCTTCAAGTCTCTTTTTATCAATTCACCTTAGAGGGAATAAAAGAGGTTTATAGTCTATAAGTTTTATTTTTAACCAGTTGCTATTTCTTTAAAATTTTTAGAGAAACAGCATCATAGCATGGGCTGAAGTTCAGGCATGGGTTTAAGGACAGAGTAATATTACATATATTACTTAGCAATTGCTATTTTTTTTTACTTTATTGTTTTTCAATTACAGTTGTCTGCATCCTCTCCCCTCCCATCCCCCCACCCCCTCCTACCCCACCTCCCTCCCCTGTCTCCCTACTCCCCCTTGGTTCTGTCCATGTGTCCTCTAAAGTGGTTCCTGAAAACCCTTCTTCCCCTTGTCTCCTCCCCACTCCCCTATGGCTATTGTTAGATTGTTCTTAATTTCAATGTCTCTGGTTATGTTTTGCTTGCTTTTTTCTTTTGTTGATTACATTCCAGTTAAAGATGAGATCATATGGTATTTATCCCTCACTGTCTGGCTTACCTCACTTAGCATAATGCTCTCCAGTTTCATCCATGCTGTTGCAAAGGGTATAAGCTCCTTCTTCCTCTCTGCTGCATAGAATTCCATTGTGTAAATGTACCATAGTTTCTTGATCCACTCATTTGTAGATGGGCACTTAGGTTGTTTCCAGCACTTGGCTATTGTCAATTGTGCTGCTATGAACATTGGAGTGCATAGGTTCTTTTGAATCGGTGTTTCAGGGCTCTTAGGGTATAATCCCAGTAGTGGAATGAAAAGATGCTCAACATCATTAGCCATCAGAGAGATGCAAATTAAAACCATGAGATACCACCTTACACCAGTCAGAATGGCCATCATAAAAAAGCAACAGATAACTGTTGGAGAAAAGGGAACCCTACTGCACTGCTGGTGGGAATGCAGACTGGTGAAGCCACTGTGGAAAACAGTATGGAATTTCCTCAGAAAACTAAAAATGGAACTGCCTTTTGACTTAGCAATTACTATTTTAAAATGTTAGTGAAGAGAGGATAGGAAAGGTCAGCAATAAGATGGTGCTGAGACATAGAGTACTTTTCCAGGATATATTTTGCAGATATAACATAAAATTAAAAAAAAACATTTGGACATTACTATTTGTATGAGACTGAGTCAAAGATGCTACATTAAGATGTCATTATTCTACTTGAACAGGTCCTATGTATTAATAGGTCTCATATTCTTGTATTACTTACTATGAGCCAAGCACTGCATCATGCTTCTGCATATGATGTAGGAAAGTGATTTCATACACATTTTCTTGTACGATTCTTGTATGATTCTTCAGCCACACAAAAGGTGGAGTAACTTATCCTAGAACCCAGGTCTCCTGCTTCCAGAATTTCAATACTTTCCTCTAGACCAGAGCAGCATTAACTCTGAGTATAATTAGTAATACAGGCTAACCACTTTCCTCTTTATTTCCAATGCCCTCACTCTGACTCCCAGTTGTCCAGGGATCCCTCTATAGTAGTTTCCATGGAAATGACATGTTCACAAATTTGACATTCGCCATCTCATGAAACCTCACCTCTATCCCATTCCTACAGTGTTTTAACAGGTGACTGCCCAGCTCATTTTATTTGAGGGGTTTTGTTTTTGTTTTTGTTCTTAATTCTACTAAATCAGATGGCATTCTAAATGCATAGGGAGTTTACTTATCTAAAAGAAATCTATCAAAGAACGTGAGATGATTATCCAAAGAACATATATGCGTAACTCATAAACACAAACAACAGTGTAATTATGGCCAGAAGGAAGGGGGCTGGAGGCTGGGTAGAGGTGGACAAAGTGAGGAAGTAGTGAGGGAGTAATGAGGACATACGTAAATGTCCACAATAAAAATAAAGTTAAAAAAGAGAAAAAAAAAATCCGTGATTAATTCTTTTGTAATAACTTTCTAATTCATTTGTTTAGAAAGTTGAACTTCTCATATATTAGATTGTCTTTTTAAGGGAATTTTGTAATAGTGTATTAATTCACTTCCCTCTCAAAGTGTATTTTCATAATTATCAGCAGCCTGCAGTGCCTTAGCTCAAGGGAATGGATGATGTGTTAATTTCCAGCCCTGTGGCAGGCTGGTAGGAGAAGTGTTTTGAACCATGGGGTGTGGGTGTAGCAAGAATTGGCCTTGACATGAGATGAATTACCGTGTGTAGGCTGCTGTGCCCACACTGCCCACTCGCTACTCTGAGTAGTCCACCTGAAGTTACAGGTATGCAAAGGCTCAAGCCTCCACCTGAGAAAATGAAAGAACTCAATGCCTTTAAACCATTTAAAAGCATTTATACATGCATTAGTTATGTGCATACAAAATTTAATTTTATCTGAGGTACATTACAAATGCACATTAACATATTTCGTTCTATGCTATGTACTCATATCACTTGAGAAAAACTAGGTCAACTAGTTGGATAGCTAAAGTCATAATTTTGAATTTTTATTTTTCTTTTTATTGATACTGTTATTACAGCTGTCCCAATTTTTCTCCCTTTGCCCCCTTCCACCCATCACTCCCCACTCCCTCGGCTATGCCCCCTCCTTTATTCATGCCCTGGGGCCATGCAAATTAGTTCTTTGTTTATTTTTCAGTGAATTGGCTTAACTTATCTTGTTTGTTCCATGCCTCTGCTCACACCCTGCCTTCTTGTGCTCACTCTGTCCTGGCCACTCTGGCTCCTCGCTGCTCCACAGTGACAACAGTCACAGTTCTGCATCGCTCTCCTCTCAGCTTCCTGCACTCATGTCCCAGTGTCTCCAGGGCCTTCCCTGGCCAGCCCATAGACACGGCACCCACACAGTCCACTCCGTCTCTGCACCCCACTTATTTTTTACCCCTTATCACCATCTGGCATATGATAGATAGCATTCATTTACGTATTCTTTGTCTTTCCGTACTAAATATAAATTCTCTGAAAGCAGAGACTGTGCTTCATTTGTTAAACCAATGTGCCTAGGAAAATGATTGGGGATGCAATAATTATTTGTTAATGAATAAACCAAAAGAGAATTTAACCATGGTTATTGCAGCCTTATTCACAATTGACAAGGTATGGAAACAACCCAAATTCTCATCTATGAATAAATGAATAAAGAGATGTGGTATTTATACACATGTGCTTAGGACATTATGCTAAGCAAGGTAAGTCAGAAAGAGAAAGATAAGTACTATAAGATATCACTTATATGTGAAATCTAAAAAATGTGAAAGTAAACAAAAACAATAAAACAGTAGTTACCAGGGGACGAGGGGTCAAGGGATAAGGTTGAGGGTGTTTATAGGTACAAACATGTAACGAGCACTGAATAAGCCAGAGACATCTACTGTACAAACACTGGCTACAGATCATCCTATGGTGCTGTCAGCATGTAATGTGATGAGCATCGTTACAATGACAACCGCATTACAATATATAATTGTATCAAAATTACAGGTTGTATACCTTAAATTTACAAAATGTTACATGTCAAACTTATCCAATTAAAAAAAAAAAGAACTTCAGAGATTTCTGGCACTGAAACAGTTTGAGGGAGACCCTTATGAAATAAAAGAAATAAAAATAAATTCTTCTGTAAAATAAAAGATTAAAACAACAAAAGACAATTTAAGTACCATGCATGTTACTACAGGAACCATATAATTCTGAAGTAATGCCATATCAATGAAAATGGCATAATGTTTCTGCAAATGCCATAAAGTGTATAATTATTTATGTAAATAGAAGACATTATTAAAAGTTTACTCAATTCTGATACTTTGTACAATTCTTAAGTATTGTTCTTAACATGCAATGCTTGTGGAGAAATGAGATTTAATAATCTGAATCTTGCCTAATTGAAAATATTTGGAGACAAAAGCACACCAATAAAATCAATGAAAATCTAAGCACCTATGTGCAAGTTTTCAGGTATTTCTTTTTTCTATACAATCAATTGAAAAAATTAGTAATTATGTTTTGTCATTGAGATTTCAGGTTATTAGGGTCAGTGATATAACAGTACCATAAAACTGAAGAGCAGATGTGATTTTAATTCCACCACATACATCAGGCACAGAAAGCATCATATCGCTATATTTGAGAGTCAGATTAAATCTATCTCTATGCCTTTCTTTGCCAGTGTGGCAAGAACTTCAACCCCAGTCTTTATTGAGGCATTTCTCCTTCTCTGAATCTAAGGTTCTATAAAGATCCCGGGGTCTGATGCATCCAGAAAACGAAAGGTCCCTGGTCTTTTGTTCTCACTGATGGCTGAAGGAACTCTTGTATGACATTTGTTTTTAGATCAAGTTGATCTAAAATGTTCAAGTTGATATTTTCTCTTGGAGGAGGCAACATGCCACATGCAATAGAAGCCACAGGGGCTGCCTGACTGGCCCTCCACTGCCAACTTATCCTCTTTTGCCTTCCTTGAACATAAGAGACTATAAACACTAAAGACTCAATTTACCAGGCTTTCGGGCAGGTTGGGTTGGACATGTGACGCACAGTGTGGGCAACGAGCCACACGCAGAAGCTCATTCATATTGCATTTTCCATGGTTATTCCCCCATTCTGTTTCCTGAAACAGTGACATGAAGCTGGAAGGACATCCAGATGCTCAACAACAAGGAAAAGAACAAAAATAAACATGGCAGAATAGACAGCAAGAGCCTGTCATTGCTGAACAGCCGAGCCAATGCCAAGAACAAAATAATGAGGGGCTAAATTTTATGTCTGCAAATTAAATGTTGACTTGTTTAAGGTATTTTTAAATCCTCTTTCTCGTACCTAAACACATCTCTAATTGAAATTCCAGCCTTGGTTAAGAGGATCTTTGCCAAGCACGGCAGCCCTGCTGCCTAGGATGCCACCTCTAGTATATCATGCTAGACAGTATATTATGCTGTCATTTCCATAGTTAGTGCTCTTTTTGATCAATTATGATAAAGTGGTACAGTTGTCTGTTATTCCTGGTAACACCGTCAAAAGCCTGCCTCCTTCCCAATATTGATTTCACCTTGGCCGTGAGGGAGCAGCTCCAGCCTTTACCCTACAAGCACTTTGTCTATTCTCTTTCTCTTTGGAAATGTCAAGCATATTCAAAGCAAAAGGGCCTTTATACCCCTAAATTTGTATCTCCTTTTAAGTGTAAGATAGAGGAAGAAATGGAGTAAGGAAAGTATAGCTGATACTAGATACTTTTCTCCTATTAATTTGCTTAATTACACTATTATGACCTATCCTCTCTGGGGGTAGATATTCTCAATCCCATTTGCCGGTCCTGACTGATGGTCTCTCCTTACCTATCAATGTGGAAGTGCCCTTGGGATCAGGGCCTTATCTATGCTGGCCCACTATGATGGCTTTAAACTCCATCTTTATACCAACCTCTCTTAAATGTAAATCTCTAGCCCAGACAACTTACCCGATATCCAGGTTCAAATATGTATACCCACCTGGGCAGAGAAAGACAAGCTCATATATACTAGCATAAAACTAAAAGAATTAAAAATACCTTTTATTAAAAATAAAGAGGCCATCAATTTATTTTCTAAGAAAGAATTCTACAAATACATACATATAATACCCACTTTTTGTAGCTAGCCAGTTTCTTTAATAATTGAATTTTCACAGATTAATATACAGATTTTAGACAATGTTATAGATTATGTAAAACATAACTTCTAAATTAGTAAATAATATGTTTTAGAAGTGTTAACTTTTCTCTTCTCCCAGTTTTAGTTTCCTCAAGTCAAAAAAAAAAGAGCCAAGTTACACTCCTGAAAGAGTTATCTCATCTTTGTTCATTTTAATCACAGAAAAGAACAATCCTAAATTCTTGTCATACTGGTATTGTTAACAATGAAGGCCACTGCTTCCCTTTTCTTAAGAAAAATGAGGAATTTTTCCATTTTCATAGGATTTTGAGAAATAGCTAAGCCAATAACAATGTGATCATACCCGTTATTTTAACCAGGTCAATATAGAAGCTCTTCCTAATGTGAAAGAACCAAACAAGGTACTTCTGTGAATTTGATAATTTCCTGAAGAATTCTAAGATTACATTTAAATTTGGATAATCTGAATGTGATCCTAGGGTAATCTTGGAATCTCTTCAAGATTAAAATATAATCTTCAATAAAATACAATAAAATAGAAATCATATATATTTTCATATTCTTCAGGAATTATGCTGACTTCCATCATATTAAATTTTTTAATTTCCAAAGATATTTTTGTTTAACTTTTTAATATTTTACTGTTGTTCTATTACGGTTGTCCCAATTTTTCTCCCTTTTCCCTCCTCTACCCAGCCCACCCCCTGCTCCCACAGTCAGTGTCTGTGGGTCATTCATACATGTTCTTTCACTAGTGCCTTCCTCTTCTTTCCACCGTTATCTCCCTTCTTTCCAACCTTAGCCACCACCCTCTCTCCCTTCTGGTCACCATCAGCCTGTTCCTTGTTGCCATGCCTCTGGTTCTATTTTGTTCATTTGTTTTGTTGACTAGGTTCCTGTTATAGGTGAGATCATATGGTATTTGTCTTTTACCACCTGGCTTAGTTCACTTAGCATAATGCTCTCCAGTTCCATCCGTGCTGTTGCAAAAGGTAGGATTCCTTCTTGCTTTCTGCTGCACAGTATTCCACTGTGTAAATGTAGCAGTTTTTTGATCCACTCATTTACTGATGGACACTTAGGCTGTTTCCAACACTCGGCTATTGCATATAGCACTGCTATGAAAATAGGGGTGCCTAAGTTCTTTCGAATTGGTATTTCAAGATTCTTAGGGTATATTCCCAACAGTGGGATCATTGGGTCAAAAGGCAGCTCCATTTTTTGTTTTTTTGAGGAAACTCTGTGCTGTTTTCTACAGTGGCTGCACCAGTCTGCATTCCCACCAACAGTGCACTAGGGTTCCCTTTCTCCACAACCTCACCAGCATTTGTTGTTTGTTGATTTGTTTATGATGATCATTCTGACCGGTGTGAAGTGGTATCCCATTGTGGTTTTAATTTGCATCTCTCTGATGGCTAGTGATGTTGGGCATCTTTTCATATGTTTGTGAGCCCTCTATACACCCTCCTTGGAGAAGTGTCTGTTCTGGTCCTTTGCCACTTTTTTAATTGGATTGTTTGATTTCTTGGTGTTGAGTCATATGAGTTCTTTATGTATTTTGAAGATCAAACCCTTGTCCAAGGTATCATTGGCAAAAATTGTTTTCCTGTATGTTTGGTTCCCTTTCCATTTCAATGATGTTTTCTTTAGCTGTGCAGAAACTTTTTAATTTGATGAAGTCCTATTTGTTCATTTTTTCCTTTATCTCCCTTGCCCTAGGAGACATATTGGTGAAAATATTGTTGTGTGGAATATCTGAAATTTTTTTTAAGATTTTACTTTTTAATTTATTTTTAGAGAGAGGGGAAGGGAGGGAGAGAAACAGCAATGTATGGTTGCCTCTCACATGGCCCTCACAGGGACCTGGCCCACAACCCAGGCATGTGCCCTGACTGGGAATCGAACCGGGACCCTCTGGTTCCCAGCCCGCACTCAATCCACTGAGCTACACCAGCCAGGGCTGGAATATCTGAAATTTTATTGCCTGTTTTCCTCTAAGACTTTTATGGTGTCGTGACTTATATTTAAGTCTTTCATCCATCTTGAGTTTATTCTGGTGTATGGTGTATGTTGCTGGTCTCATCTCATTTTTTTTTTACATATGCTTGTCCAGATTTCCCAACACCATTTATTGAAGAGGCTATTTTTACTCCATTTTATGCTCCTGCCCTCTTCGTCAAATATTGACAGTATAGACATGGGTTTATTTCTGGGCTCTCTATTCTGTTCCATTGATCTATGTGTCTGTTCTTATGCCAGTGCCAGGCTGTTTTGATCACAGTGCCCTTGTAGTATAGTTTGATATCAGGTATTGTGATCCCTCCTACTTTATTCTTCTTTCTCAAATTGCTGAGGCTATTTGGAGTCATTTTTGGTTCTATATTAATTTTTGAAATATTTGTTCTAGATTTGTGAAATATGCTATTGATTTTTTATAAGGATTGAATTGAATCTACAGAATGTTTTGGGATTGCTTTGAGTACTATGGATATTTTAATGATGTAAATTCTTTCAGTCCATGTACACAGTATATGCTTCCATTTATTTTTATCTTCCTTAATTTCTTTCTTCAGTGTTCTGTAATTCTCCAAGTACAGGACTTTTACCTAATAGGTTAAGTTTTTTCCAAGGTACTTTATTTTTGTTATTGTTGTTGGTATAGTAAATGGGATGTTTTTTCCTAGTTTCTGTTTCTATTATTTCATTGTTGGTGTATAAAAATGCCTTCAATTCCTGCTAATTTCTTTTTATTTTTATAAAAACCCTCAATCTCTGGAGATTTAGTTTGAAAACTAGAAGAAAATCCTTTTACAGTACATTCATATTGCTGTTAAGATGAATTTAAAAGGAAAATTTCATTGTATTTAAAAGCAATTGGCAAGGGGTTCAGAAACTGTTGCCAAAATTTTGTTCAATATTACCTTCTGCAAAAAAAATCAATACTAAAGAAAAAATTATAAGTTGTTACACTATAAAATTTCTTAAAAATCCATAACATAATTATAATCATAATAGCAGTTTATGGAATAGCAGAATGTCTATATACAACACTGTCCTAAGTACATATACATGTGTCTTTTCATTCAGAACTCATGACTAAATTGTAATGTAGATGTTATGATTCTCACCAGTTTACAAGTTCTTATAAGACGGAGCTTAATTATTTGCCAGAAGTTATATAGTTGGTTAAGGATGAGAACAAGATTCCAACTCAAATTTATTATGACTCTAAATGCCATTTCTTTCACCAAAAGTTAGCTGTTTCTTTTTTTTCTTTTTTTTTTTTTTTAAACAAGGCACAATAAGACCTAACTACTTGTGCAAATTGGTGGGAAGGGATGGTGGGGAGCAAGGGCAGATCTGCAAAGTGAACTTCCGGTCCTGCCAATTAACTCCAGCATGGCTGTTGAAACAAATGAAAGAGATATGTAAGAGATTTGAATTATAGTAGGCATAGAATCTGAAGTTTAATTTAGACTTATATTTGAGTCTGAGAAGACTCAATGGGTAAGGCAGGACAGCAAAGTACCCAAGGACAGTGATAACCCTGTCTACTACCTCTCAGACATTTTGTAAGGCACTGGAGATACTGAGCAAAGCACCAAATAAAAGAATGACCCTAGACAGGGGAGAAGGAGCCAAATGATAAAACATCTTGAATGGCAAGATGGCAAAATTAAAAGTCTGTGTTTTATTCTGATTTTCAAAGATGAACAACCAGGAGAAAAAAAAAACATGGTGAGATGTGGATTTCGGGGGGAGGGGAATCAGTCTGAATTCAGTTTAAGAAATGTAGATTAAGACTCTTCCATGAGCCAGGCAGTGGAGCTGGACAGCTGAATGCCTGCTGGGGGACTCTAAGGGACAGTGTCCAGAAAAGGAGCAGGCCTAACTAAATCACCTTATCAAGCTCCTTGGCAGTAGAATGTGAAGAGATGAATGGCAGCACTTATCAGTTTGATTACAGCTTTCTGCCAATATAGTCATCTGAAAAAGAAGAAACTTAACAGTTTCAAAATAGGAAAGCAAGCCACTGATTTTTAGTAATTTTCAAATAATATTTGTGATAGTATTAAAATCTTCTACAGATCTATTTCAAAATTAAAGGGACTAACATAGTGGTTGGAATCCCACCCCCATACATTCCACCAGCACCAATCCTTATAAGTTCTCAAAGCTGATTTTTTGTGATTCACCACAATTATAGTATCTATCAAGGAACTGTCAGAGACAGATTGCACCAGACCAAACAGTCCAAAGAAGATTATTTTCAAGACTGTTGTCATAGGGGAGAGAGGCTGAACTCAACTCCGCTGAAACAAAAGCAGGAGAATTCCTAAGTGATGGGGTGACAAATGGGAAAGTTCTGGAAGACATTAGGGGAGAGGCGATTAGGGCATTTGAGTTTACTAATTGGCACTTACTTATAAGTTAAGCACCTACTTCCTCACAGACTGATAGGTAGGAGTGCTGTCTTTCACAATTTTTACATTTTATTTTATTTTATTTTTATTTTTATTTTTAGGCTCAGAAGATTTATTTGTTTTGCTAAAACTTTCAGCTGATCATTCGGCCAATGTAAGCACATCTACTTGCCTGTGTCCCTTGAGAGTACTGTTTTTTTTAAATAATTACTTTATTGTTGTTCAATTATAGTTATTTGCAACGTCTCCCCTCCCCTCCTCCCTTCCCCTCCAACCCCACCTCCTTCCCCAGCCTATTAAAATAAAAAGAGAACCAACCATATGGGAAAACATATTTGCCAATGATACCTCAGACAAGGGTCTGATCTCCAAAATATATAAAGAACTCATACGACTCCACTCCAGGAAGACAAAAAACCCAATTAAAAAATGGGCAAAAGACATGAACAGACACTTCTCGAAAAAGGACATACAGAGGGCCCAGAGTCATATGAAAAGATGCTCAACATCATTAGC
>PVJI01003754.1:0-84380 GCA_004026765.1 Micronycteris hirsuta | reverse complement strand
TTTTACATTTTAAAGGAATGGCTCCCCTGCCCTTGAGAAAGACATCCGTGGGTTGTTAAACTGGCAAGAGATGGGAGAAGACATACCATTTACAAGGATCAGAGAAAGACTTTACAACATCAGTTTCCTAAAGTATGTGCTCTGTGACAAGGGAGGTCAGGGGCTTATAGTCAGGAGGAAATGTATGAAAAGCTTAATGGAGCTGAGAGGAATGTTAAGGCATCTTGGTCCTAACTGCTGATGGTAATTCAATGTTTCTTAAGAAAATATTCAACCTCATACCTAATATAAAAAACAGTCTCATATTTAACCTGCTATGATTAGATAAAGATTATCTGATGGGATGGTATGAGGCTGCAGAAATTTCTGCCTGTGGTTCTCTACTGAACCACACATATCAGCAAATGCTGTCTAAGTGTTATTTCTCTGTGTGTTTTTTTCCTTGTCTAACAAACCACATGTCAGTACTGGGACATTTAGTGCCAAGAAAAGCTGTCATTAAAGGCAAACCATCTTCTTCCTTAACATTTTGACACTCAGTGTTATGGTTGTTCTGCATAAAGTTGTCAGATCTAAAACCATAAGTAGATAGATCTAAACCACAAAAAATTAATTTTGGAAAATGAACCTTATATTATTTGTCTCAAGACTCTCAATGGTACCATTAAGAAGTTTTACATCAGCCCTGGCTGGTGTAGCTCAGTGGATTGAGCACGGGCTGCAAACCAAAGGGTCACCGGTTCGATTTCCAGTCAGGGCACATGCCTGGGTTGCAGGCCAGGTCCCCAGTGGGGGGCCACGTGAGAGGCAACCACACATTGATGTTTCTCTCCCTCTCTTTCTCCCTTCGTTCCCTTCTGTCTAAAAATAAATAAATAAATAAAATCTTTAAAAAAAAAAAAAGAAAAAAGACCAAAGTAATGCATGCACATAATTAAAAAAGAAAGTTTTACATCAAATGACAGTATGTTCTCAGTAGTACTCTATTATTAGTTGTGCTCTTATAATAAACAAGAGGTCAAAACTTGTGCAAATCTATTTTTTACAAATCAGAGCAAAAGAAAACCAGTGGCATTTTTGCATTTTGACAGTTATTATTTGATTCTGAAAGTATTTAACCATAATATTAATATAAACAAAAGGTCCAGCACAAATAATGCCTTTTTTATTACAAAATGTTTTACTACAAAATCATAAGCATGTAATTCTGTAACATAGCACTATCACACTCAAGCACAGAATATGACATTTTAGGTGAAATGTTCAAATTAAAACTATAAATTTTTACACCCACATTATTACCCTACCAACCACACTCAAGCAGGCGTTACTTCTGCTGGATAAAGTTGTGTAAAATCATTCTTCATTATGGAATGTGAAAATTGATGGTCTCATCTCCTGCCCATTTTATGTAACACAAACCTCTCAAGGTCTCCAGTGAAAAGAATGTCCAGTCCCTTTGTACAGAATTTATTCTAACATGGTTTAGGAAGCAGAATTATAGAATTATTCCTTTAACTTTGACTTGTCTTTTTGTTTATTTCACACTACATGATCTTGCTTCAGGCAATATTTAGTTTTCAAGGCTTTTCATCTTAAGCCTTTTCTTGTATGCCTTTTCTTTATCCCTGGATATCCAGTTGTACGTAGGAGTGTGCATTTAACCATTATTATCTTAAATTCTGGAGCTTCCAACCAGCCCACAGGCTGGAATCCCCATAGCTTTTAGGCTTCCTGCTAGCATCTAGTGGGAACAGAAACAGCTACTGCCACAGGAGAAACAGCATGTAGAGCATTTAAACTAGTACGTTTAAGATGTGAGCCCTCAATAGAAAAAAATATATCTAGTCATTTCTTGGGTAGTGGCTTCATGCTTAATCCTGTGCAATAAAATTACAGGTTTGGTCTTCATTTGTTTTGTTTTGTTTTTTGATCAAAAAACATAGTCTTTAGATTTGTCTTTAACATAGCTTTCTCTTGGCTGTTAAGAAAGAATGTGATTTATATAACATTTTATATACTTGCTAAAGAATCTCAAGAGAAAATAAATAAAATTGTTGAGTCATTCATAAAGGAAAGTCTTCAGGTACTGCCACATTCAAATTATATTAAGAATCCTTTACATATGAGAGTGTTTTTAGCTGTTTTATGTCACTTCACTACTCCTAAGAGAAATGTAAAATTTTCATTAGTGCCAAAGTATTTTGTGTGATAATATTTCTTCCTGGATTACAGAAAAAATTCTTAATGTTTACTGAATTTAACAAAGGTAAAAATTTTATTTTCCTCCAAAAACAAAATACTTGATTTTAAGTTACATGGAATGCCCTTGTCTCATTCTTTATATTATGAGAAATATGCTGAAAAATAAAGATATAACTTCTATGGTTTATAATACACACTATTTTACAAGCAGTGGTACATCAAATTTGATTCCAAATTTTTTTTTAAAAGATTTTCCTAATAAAGATACTTGACTGGCCTGCTAGTAAGTGACTAGCTGACCTGTAAGTGAATAAAAACATGATATTTTAAAATCTATAATGGTTCAGTTCATGCTAATATCTATACTTTGAATTTAATCACAGACCATTAATAAATGATCATTGCCAAAACCCATGATATTACTATGATACTCAGTCATATGCACAAAGTCTGTACACAGATGTTTAACCAACTTTATTCATGATCATCCAAGCTTGGAGACAACCAAACTGTCTTTCAGTAGGTGGCTGGGAAAACTGGTGCATCTAGACAATGGAATATTATTAAGCACTAAAAAGAAATGCACAATCAAGCCATAAACAGACGTGGAGAAATTTCAAATGCACGTTATTAACTGAAAAAAGCCAATCTGAAAAAACTATATACTGTATGATTCCAACTATAGAACATCCTGGAAAAAATACAGCTGAGAGGAGAGTAAAAAGATCAATAGCTGCCAAGGGTTGGAGGGAAAGGAGGGGTGAATACGTGCGGCACAGAGGACTTTTAGGGCAGTGGGACTATTCTGTGTGACACTACAACGTTGGACGCATTTCCTTATGCGGTTATCAAAACCCGTAGAGTGTGCGACACCAAGAGCGACCCCTAATGTAAACGGAGGTCTTGGGGCGATAATGACGTGTCAGTGTCGGTTCATGAGGGTAACAAATGCATCATCTGGTGTGGGAGCTGATAGTGAGGGAGGTTTTGGGGGGCTAGACAGGAACGAACTCTCTACTTTCTACTCAGTTTTGCAGTGAACCTAAAATTGTTCTAAAAAATAAAGTCTATTTAAAACGTGAGTGTTAGGTTACCTGGGTTTCTAGGAGACTACCATAGTCTTTGAAGATGTTACTGTTTAAAATGCATACTCAATGGTCCACCACTTTGACATGATAATGTAATAAATATAAAACAAAATTATGTAATATTAATCCAATTATTTAATTTTTAGACAATAATGAAAATGTCATGACCTCAAAACAGAGTTACTTTAAAGAGAACAAGAAATTATAAAATTTAGGATCAATATTAATGATACTGAATCCATGTTAGAAGAAATTAGTATACATCTATAGTTTAATAATGATCAAGCATTTCAACAATTAATTGAATTTTGGCAAGGAAAAATGTTAATTTTTTTTGGTAAGAAAAAAATTTAAACCACTTATTTTAATCATTATAAAC
Organism: Micronycteris hirsuta; assembly: GCA_004026765.1. Classification (NCBI taxonomy): domain Eukaryota; kingdom Metazoa; phylum Chordata; class Mammalia; order Chiroptera; family Phyllostomidae; genus Micronycteris; species Micronycteris hirsuta. Next base: position 80,708 of record PVJI01003754.1, on the reverse strand, counting down.
CACTAGGAATTTTAATATTTTAAACATCCATTTAGCTCTGTCTTCAATCATGTTATAAATTCTTTAGAGTCCCTGCTTTGTAATACAGCATTTTAATACAGTCTTTGTCTCTAAGACAAGTTCGCCAGTGCTATTCCATTCTTCTGTCTTGTGATTTATTTCAAAGATAAAATGAATATTTTCACCTTTTATTTATAACTACTTAATTTATCATGAATTAAAATGTATTACATTATCCTGTATTAAAATGTATTCTTTCCCCTCATACATAGTTTTTACAGTAAATCCAACATTCTGCCATCATCAATAAAAACATATCATTGGTAATTATATTTAGACAGATTTCCTTTTCTGAGCTCAGTTTCCTAACAATCTCTTAAAATCCAACAGTAAGCATTTGTAGACATAGAAAAGATTCTGTTGATTCATGATGGGAAAATGCTTCATTTGTCAACCTGATTTCTCTGTATCATTTCTCCTCCCCCTAGTCCTATGGTTTCCTAGAATGTTATAGGGAATATGTGCATGTCACCCCACAATATAAGTGGAACGCCAGCCGTACATGTGCCGTGCTGCTGACACAGAGGTCCACTCCCCAAAAGTGAGACAGAAGCCACCTTTGGAAGGTAAGGCATTTACAACTAGAGGCTCGGTAAACATTTAAACTATGAGAAATTATGCCAGGGAAGATTCTGCATGGCAAAAGTGTAAGTGAACAGTTCTGCCTCTCTGATCTTTTGCTCAATCACCAATAAAAAATATTTACTTTCAGAATGTCTGTGATGATTAAGTTGTAAAGTATAACTCATAAAATGCCATATAGATATCAAATACCATAATAATTCCTAATTTGGCCATTTCAAAGTATAAGAAAATTTAGACAGATGAAATACTTAGAAGAGAAAACCGCCAGCTACATGCTTGGGAGTTGCATGAGAGTCAGAGCTATGTATGGTCGTAAGTCCTTCCATCCCAATTTCTTTATTATGTGTGAGTGTCTGGTTTGCTGCCATGAAGCATAAAAACAGTAAAGAGAGGAGCTCAGAAAAAAATGAATAATTTAATCAGATCGGATTCAAGCTTACCCCAGCTTAGGTGTCTTTTATTCTTCATTTCAGTGAGTTACATTTCCACGGTTATCACCAAGGTTGTGCATGCACCTTGCATTGTTCACAAAAGGTCCACGATACAGGGGTTCATAACTAGGTTACACATTATATTCAGAATCCCAGGGGAACTAATAGATCCTAGAAATATTGATTAAGCAAGATGAAGAACACTTACACAGTTTCAACCACAACAGTTTTAAAGACAGATACAAGCTTCATTTGCCACGAAACTCACCAAAAAGTAATTCATTGAAGAATATCTCTTTTATGTAAAATATACAATTTAGGATATAATTTGATTAATATTCTACTATATACTGACATTGTTCCTTGGTCATTTAGTAAAAAAATACTCTCATTGCCAGAATTTTTCTATAATATTTATAATTGAGGTAACAATGACGAAAGACAAACTATGAATAATGGTGTTTTTTTTTTTGTCACAATGATTTTCTAGAACTGAACAACTATGGGACTAAAAATAGGTCAGTTTTAATAAATAGGCACTGGAAATTTGACAACATAATATGACAAGCTGATAACAAGTGCTTTATAAGAAAATGATACAATGTGCATGAATCCAACCAACAAAGGGGAAATAAGAGAAATTAAGACAGACCGATACTACACCAAAATCGCTGCCTTGTATGATTCACAGCACAATCTTCTGCAGGCCCATGAGTGGTAGTTCTCAGAGGTATGAGCCGCACTTGAAGCTTCAGAGATGTGGATCATGAATTTGGCTTCCTTTGATGTGAGATGGCCAAAACTGTTGACCCATGCACACATGTTGGTATTTACAATTGTTTCACGGACACTGGCCAGTCCACAAGCAAACCACTCATACGGGGAGCACCAAATGAGTTCCAGCCACAATCCTTTTATGAGCTTCAAACGTTTCTTGAAAATGCAGGGACTTCTTCCAAGTGCATCCTGGTCACGTCAGGCAGAAGTCTGTTTCCAGTACTGTCCTTAATATGGCTAAATTCCACTGTCCCTTTTTCAGCAGTCAAAAGTCCATGATAAATTCTGTACAACACTGCAGTCAATAACAGCAGCACCAGACAGTAGAGTATTATAATTCCTTTACCAGAGAGCTTGTACTAATTACAGCTTTCTACGTGTGGTGTTACCAAGAGGATCACTGAATCTCTAAACATCGGATGGGTACGTCTGGGTAAATGCATTGCTGTACAAGATCTCTGACATGCAGGTCATGCTCTAGGGGATCTAGAGTAATATAAGTTACGTGGCCAAGAATAAAAGTGACAATTTTCCTCCTAACAAAAAATAAACATGAGAATTAGAAATTAATCAACCATCTCAATGATCCTGAATGCCTTAGAAATACGGTTTATCCCTCAATATATATTATGGCATTTTTCTTCCCTCACATATCCAACACACCAGACACACTGTTTCTACTGCATTCCTGGGGATGTGTAAACAGGATTTCTTCCACTTGGACAGAATAATGCTCCCTAGAGGTTTGACTAGAATGTAGAGATGAATGCTGGTTGGTAGGTAGTAGAATCTGACATTGCAGCAGGCCACCATTTGCAATGGTGACATTGCTGCTGCCTAAATTCTGTGTATCAGAAAGGTTCACAGTATCAATTAACTTAGTCTATCGGGCATCCTTAATTCATACACAAAGCAGAGAAGCTGTTCCAGGTAGAAGGCAAGGGGGAAGGGAAAAGGCCCAGTACTAAAATCATGAACACCTTATCAGGCATTTCTGTGCTTTATGGAGACAGATGGCATATACAGTTGAGACAGGGAGCTAAGACAGACAGACAGAACAACATTCAGGACAAAGCACCTGATTAGACATTGACTGAAAATCTGATTATTCTTGTGAGTCAGAAACTTAAGGCTGGTCAAGAAAGCCTCCTGTGAGCAACGATGGTCTTTGATGTTTGCACAAAAATTAATAAATGAAAATAGAGGGAGGAGGTTTAAAAAAAAGGCATGAGAGCTTTGGGAAGTATTTGGCACTCTGCCTCTGAAAATGATGACAAATCCTGGGATTTTTTAAAAAATGACTCAAGTATCAAGCAGCAATTCCTGTTTCAACAATGCAAGCCTGGCCGGCAGTTACCTGTCTCTCATGTTTTGTGCCTTTCCCAAGCCATTAAGTCAGGGATCTGGCCTCGGCTTGCGTGTAACCAGTAATGACAACCTCTTTGTAGTTATCTGTGTGCAAACAACCAGAGACATTCAGAACTCCAACACAGCAATTTTGAAGAAAGGTAAATCAATCAAGAAATTAAGCTATGTAAGATAAATATTTCTTTCAAACAATAAAGGCAAAAACGTCAAAGAGAAACTTGCCCACCTGCCCCACCATTCCACATGCAGAACAGTCGACCGGTTTCATAGCAGCAGGACGGTTGGATGCCCGTACAGATATCCTGAGCCCTTCATGGTCCCTGAACTCTGTGCCATTGCTTTCAAGTGACAGAGACAAGATGTTCCATGCAAATGAGCTGACCAAAGTCATGTGGTATGCAAGCAAGACAGGATCCCAGACATCTTCAGAATGGCGTAGAGAGTCACAGAAATGAAGGTCCCATGAAGTGGTTAGCATTTGGAAGCACACTGTTTTAAATATATCTCCCTGAAAATATGTGTATGTATTAGTGTACTGGCCAATATCTGATACTATCTATTATTTTATTGCAAAAGGACATCAGGGCAATTAATATGGAGAAGTAGTACCACTACTTTAGAGAATCTTTAAAGCCAAGATAAGATTCAGTAACTACCCAAATGGCATTTCTGACTTCAGATAACGTCATGCAGATTTGTACTGGGTTAATGGAGGTTGGAGTAACTCTACATTTAATCATTCCCAGGGTGGAGTAGACAGTACTCGAATTAACACAATTGAGCCGACTGACGCAGTTTGATTTACAAGATAGATGGGATGGGCGATCGGGAGCGCCTCAGAGGACAAGGAGAGCTGTAGGGTGATGTGACTGGAGAGAGTCTCAGAGCACTGCCTGTCAAGCCCGCTATGTTGTTTAAGCTTCGGGATTTCTCATATCCTTTTATGAAAAAAGGCACAGACATCAGTTGAATTCAACCAGAAAATAGGCACAGGAAAACAATACCATGCAAGATAATCAAAAGTCCTATTTTTGAGCTCAAAAAAAGAATTTGTTCACAAAGAATTCAATACTTAGACAACTTTTAACTCTGGAAAAACTGAAGTTCACGGCGAGCCGTCATTCCCAAAAGAGTAAACCGCCTGTCACAAATTACAGCTTTCACAGTCTGCGCTGTCCAGGTTAGTCTTTGTTTCCATGTCATTTTGGCCTATGCAATACCAGAACTCTTTGAGAACTAGGCAAAGCAACTTAAGTAAGATATACACTTGGCTAATATTACTAAATTTCAGAATATGTTCCTGAAAAAAAAATAAATGGGTTATGTCTCCTCTTTTCATGTTTTAGTATTTACTAAGCTGTTAAAGTATGCTTAACTTTAAACGGACAACTCTTTTTAGAGCATATTTAATCTTCCAGCTTTACGGAGGTAAAAGAATGATTCTTAAATAATGACATTCGATGCCATTATCCAAATGATGTAGAATGAATGCCCTTATCTAATATTTTCAATAAAAAAGTAAAGAAAAAATAAAACGAATGACATAAATTTCAGGGTGTTAAAGTCTAATTTTGATTATATGATGTTTTAAGCTGCCCCCTCTGCCAGGAATTCAAAACAATTTTAATTTAATTCACCTTTTCTTTCTATTATTTTGCATTTTAACCTTTTGTTAATGAAATTCATGGACTTACAGAATAAAAGGTTTTTCTCACAGTTTTAACCCAATAGTTCATCTTAACTACTCAAGAAACACCCATCAAAAAATAAATAAAAATAAAATACAAATAAAGGAAACACCCCATCAAAGTAACCTTTGAAAGAATTCATATATTGTAGTACTTTTCATTAGAAAATATTAGAGGCAGTTAAGTGAGGTAGGGAGCACTTAGTGTAAAGTTAGATGAAAACTGACCCAAAAGTAAGGCAACTGTTGACTAGAAAAGCAGTCATACAGCCTAGGAAAGATATGCACTGACAGGTCCATTGAACACGTGTGGGACAGCAGGATAGCGAAATTTTCTGTTGGACAGCCAACGCTGAGCAAATAGACACAAGTGCAGTGAACGTCTTGCCTCCCTCAGACGGATGGCACACTCCTTCAGCCCTGACTCGCCTCAGTGTGCCTGGTGACTCTGTAAAAGTGGGCCTGGTGTGTTTCCTGGTGTTCCTCTCAGCTACTTCCTTCTCGAATTCTTTACTCTCATGAAACTTCTGGGGAAGAAACCACAGCTACCTCTTCCCCTTTCATTGGAAGAAGAGAGGTGATTTAAATGATTTAGTGATTCTTTGATTTACAAGGGCCCAGGGCAGATTTGGATATGGGTAAGGATTGCAGTAACAGTTCCCTTCCCTCCTTTCCAGGGTAAGGCTGGACTGAAGAGGAACCCCTTCCTCACATACACACACAGAAATTTTCAGCAGACTATATGTCTTCTTTGATATTTTGTAGATGGAAATTTATGCCATCCATTAGCTATAGTAAAGTTCTCCAGGAAATAAATTCTACTAATGAGAAAATTATCCACCAATATATTTTGTTAGTATTCTAAGCTCAAAACATGGGAGGTGGTACGTACTTAACTCTCCTCTGATGAAGGATGGCATAGTTAATGGGAGGACGTCTTAATCATTAAAAAAGAATTCCAAGTGAGTTATCCATACATAGGGACCTTCGTGTGCTCGGAGGGCTACTAATTACCTCTCTTTGGTAAAGTGATTGAAAATATAACTTTGGAAATTTCAGAAATAATTTATCCTAGTTGACTGTGTCACCTGAAAATGTAAACTTTACCATAAACATTGATTGGATTTGATTAAAAGCAAACTTGTAAATATGCATAACCATAAGGGGTTGTTAATACCTATAAATCATCCACATAAAAATGCACGCCTTATCCCCTAAAATCTCCATGCTCCCTACCTGGCCTACAAAAATGTCAAAATCTGTCTGACAGTTTTATATTAATCATACTGGTTACATGTAAATCTTGGCTGCCATTCTAAATGTTCAATTATTTTTCTGAAAAGTACTTTTTAACATAGATATTATCTATTTTGTTTATAAATCTTTCTTTGATAACTATAACTTTATAGTTCATTTGAAAGGGCTTGCATTCTAATTTAACAACAAGTATTTTATTAGGAAAATTATGTTATTCATGTAAATATATTTTTTCATTATTCTGCAGGTCAATTTATGATTAGAAAATTTGTTAAAAATTTCCCCAAACTTTTATTCAAGTAAATATGTTACTTTGAACTAACATCTAAATACACGGTGTGCATTTTATATAGCTCTAAGGAGCACGGGTTTATTTGAGGCAATATTGAAATTGCCTATCCATGTACTGATAACGGGCATGTTTTCTGTTTCCAGTAATGTGATTTCCTAAAAATTACTGCATAAATAAAATCATGGATTCTAAGTACAGAGAGTTTACTCTTTTAGGGAATCTATAAGGTTTCTTAATGTTTGCTCAACTATATTCATATCTGTTGATAGAAAAAGAGTTCAAAGGGAATCCAATAAATTTTTTCATCTATATAGGAGAGAATTTTCAGAACTCTAAATTCAAATCAGTAGACAGACTAATTTGAAAAGTAGCAAAAAAGGGGGGATCATATAGGAAATAAACATCTGAGTATGAGTAATGGGAGAAATCTATATCTACATAAAAGGAAATCTGTAATTTACATAAAAGGAAATAAAACGCAGGAATGAATCCTTGATAAACATGACAAGACAACACACTAAGAAGATTGAGTGAAGTTAGCCAGAAATGTTACCAGACCTAGGTGAGAAACACACGGCTGCAAGAGAATTAAACAAGAATGAAAAAAAGAAGTTGATTATGGTGAGAAATGACAAATAAAATGTCATAGATAAATATTCAAAATTCTTCCCATTGATAAAGAAAATTTGTATCTGTGAAATTAGATTGTATGCATAACTTTTCCATGCAAACTAAATATCTTATTAATTGCTTTGCTCATGAAACTTTGCCATTTTACAAGAAAAGTTTATATTTACATAGTGCTTTATAATTTGCAGTTTCATATGTGATCTCCTTTGACAGTTTAATATTCAAAATCATCTTACATAAAAAAACAAGTTCTTAAACATATAATATAAACATTGCATATTATATTTTGTGAATATATTCAAATGTATATAAATTTAACCACATAATACATATAAATACATATATACATATATACACTCATATACATGTATTGTGTATACATATATAGTGAGTTAAGATATATAATGCACTTAAAATATTGTTCTACATAAGGTATTATTAGATATTTTTATGACTATTTATTGTATGTACATATTTCTTGTTCAAGTACTATAATAGGATATTAACTACCTTTATCAAAAATTTTAAAATTGTTTTAACAATATTTATATGTTAAACAGAAATCAAACATATTCAAATGACTGAAATACATTTTGGGGAAAGGAATGGATGCAGAGAATGGAAATAATTGAAATGAAGAAGGATTTAAAATATTGCATACTGAAGAGACAAAAGAAGAATCCTTTGTCTTCTGAGACTCAAAGGCATGGAGACAGGATGATGTAAAGTGCTCACAAGAAATAAAATAGAAGTATGACAAGGGTAATGAGGTGTTTCAAAGAGAGAGCATCACAAAATAAATATCAGAGGCTCAAAATGGTAACATTCAATAGGGAGAAACTGCAATGAATAGCAAAGAGCATAATATTTTTAAAATTCAGTTGCACTAATATGGAATTTTGGAGTGGAATTTTATTTAAATTCAATCCATTGAATAAGAATTATTATAAATCTTTATCCATTTTGTCAGTAAACGGAAAAATAACCATGTTAATAAAGCAACTGAAACCATCAAAGTAGGAGTTAATAAGGAGCACATTGTCACTTTGAGAAGGATGGGAAATGTAATAAAACTATTTCTTAAGGAGGGAAAAAAAGGCTCAATTGTCCTGATATGTGTAAAGTTTATGCAAAACAAAAACACAAACAAAAAGCAGCCCCTACAAAATGATCAAAATGGCCCAGTCTAGGAAAGCTGAGCCACGTGAGGGAGTGAAGCTTCGGTATTATATTTCTTAACCAAGGTACTGGCCCAACAAAATTATACATTCAATGTATTTTCTATGCACCAGGCACAGTTCTGTGTGGGTCAGAAAACAGTAATAAATTTAAAATTATTATTACCCTGAAGAGAAATTATGTAATCACGTTTTGTAAGTACATAAGTAGCCTTTCAAGTGATTGGGCACACGGTTCTAGATGGCCGAGGATCTCGTCCTTTTCCAACCTTCTAACTCTCAGGTAAACCACAGCGAAAACATGCCCAACATCGGGTAATAGACTTAATTACTGCCTGTTTAGTGCTTTTCTTTGGGAAAAAAAAAACTTATTGTTTAATAATCATCAATTACTTATCAATTATGTGCATAGAGCCAATTAGTGACTCTAATTAGTTGCGGGAGAAAAAGATAATTTTTGAACATTGCTACTCAACAAATAGATGAATTAATTTTTAAATACTCCATTACATTTCTTCCCATAAAGATATAGAAAACCAGAAAGAAACAAAGGAAGGAAAGAAGGAAGAAAAGAAAGAAGGAAGGAAGGAGGGAAAGAAGGAAGGAAGCAAGGAAATGACTTTCGGACGTGACAGCCAAGTAGACTGTTATGATACACATTTTTAATGTTTATGAGAAAAGACGTGATGAGAATCGGAAAGGAGCACTGTGTGCAGTCTTTCCTAGAAAATGAACAAGAATTTTACATCGCTCCGCATATTTGCAGCACTTCATTTCTAAGTCACCTGTGAGGATCTGACGAAATGCATGCCTACCTTTCCTGATCCCTCCATCAGAAGCACACGTGTAATCACCTGTCGTCAGTAGGAAACATGTTTCCCCTCTTCTGTTTTTGTCTCTGGTACTAGAGCGTCTGATGGGGAGCCTTTCTGGGGGTGATAATGATGGCTCACGTCCCGAACTGTCATCACCTGATAACACTGGTCACAGCACCAGGCCCATGGACAGACAGTGATGGATGAGGAAATGAGACAGACAGTACAAAGAGTTTACACCGAATGTCCATAGTACAGTCACTCGGTATACAACACAGAATAATCACGTCAGGATAAGAAAAGGATCTTCATCACTCACCACGAAAATTTACATGGACCAAAAATGGAAATGTATTGGAAGAGATAAAAATGTTCTTTGGGAAGTTTTAATTCCATTTTGGATTCTATCTAATCAGAAATTTACTTTCACAAAACTAATATGAATTCAAAGTAAGTGTGATCATGAAGGAGAATACAAATTAACATCTTACAGTTTTTGACATGCGATCTAGTTGCTATGAAAAGGAACCTTTTTTACTTTAAGTGGAGCCTATTTAAGGAAAAATTAAGTATCTGTCTTTGCAGCTCTTTAAGACACAAATTTTTATTATTTTCTGGAAGTAGTTTTTTCCCATAAGTCATAATAAAAATAATCCCAAAGCTCACAAACTTTGTATCCAGGTTCTATAGTTTGAAATGACCAAATAGCTTTGAACATAATGAAACAAGATCAAGTTGTCCAAATGCCCTTGAAAAAACTGTTTACTTCTGTACACTCGCCAAAGATGGTCACAACCATCCACCTGGTACCAGCGTGTTACAACCATGCTCCCGGCCGAGACTGCGTGCTCTTCCTCCATGCCTGTCACAAGGCGCAGGTCCTCTGAGAACAGTCTGATGAGGCCAGCATCACCACTAAACGCCGCCTCTCCTAAAGACAGTCTCGGCCTAACCGTTTCCGATATGTATTGACAGAATGTGCAGAGCAATCTACTGACTGAATGTAAGGGCTGTGAGTAAAATCTTTAAAAAGCAGTTCAGTTTCAGCCAAGTTTCCCCATTTACTCCATAAAACCTTCCGTAAACTAAGGAGAAAGCCTATGAAAATGTCACCTGCCTTTGTTTGTTTGCTTGCTTGCTTGCTTTGTTTAATCGGTGATATTTCTAAATTATGCAAAATGATTCACATGGGATTATCACAAATCATTTTTCTATAAGAAAAAAATGAATATAACAAAAGTTATAGTGAATGCATATATATCTTAAATTTTCATAGTGGGCTAAAGATAATTAAGTTGTTTAATCTAAAAATATTTTACGGGTACCAGACATAATAGACTAGAGATGATAACTACTGATGATCACTTTCGCAAACGGAGTATCAACTGCCAGTCAATCGCGTCCGTCTACGCTAGGTTCCCTACAGCAATGGGGAAGAGCAGGAGTTCAGCTCACGTCAAACAGTGAATCACCCAGTGTCCAGTTGTGGGAGGGGTGAGAGCCCGATGCACAGTGCATAAAAGAGGAAATCCCACAGAGAAATTCAGCATTGCCATTGATTAGCCAAAAGCAGATCATCTATCCCCAGAATAGTGGTGAGTTGATTATACAGCACCTTGCCCAATCCAAAGGGATTGTGTTGATACACTACCTAATTTAAGAATAATTAAATGTAATCAATTCTCCAGAATATTATTAGGGAAGACCTTTGTTATTGAAAGGGCTATCTTCCATATCACCTCTTTGATGTTTAGGCCTTTGAAATGTAAACATCCATTCTTCTTAAGTAACTGCTTCTTATGAGTTCGGTGCAAATGCATGGCCCCATGTGGCAGAGATAAAACTGAGACAAACACATCAAGCCAAATGATATGGGGATCAACATTTTGAGGATGAAGGATGGGAAATGGCCAGTATCATACCATCACATCGTGCAGGGAAACAAAGAAACATTGGCACAAATGCAACACACAGGCAAAAGAAAATATTGGCACCATCAGCAAAGGACATTCCCACTGAAGCAGGAAAACTCTACAGACCAGCTACACAGACTTCTACTTAGAATTCATTTAGAAAAGCTACAATCTAGCTACCTGTAAGCCTGACACAAACACAGGTTTTGTGAACGGGTAGAACTGAAAACCCATGAACATTTGCAGAGAATGAGAATGATCGCCTTCTACCTAAGGGACATACTGGTCTATAAAGTACTTAACGGCATGCATGTGGAATTGTGCCTTACCTGATCGGCTATGTTCCAGAAGTCGATTGTCTTTGCCCAGGCAAGTGTCACCCTGTGTGCTGTTGCAGGCCATATTTAGTTCTGTCTTGCAAAAAGTTGGCGAGCTTGCCTGAGGGGCGGGAGGGATGTGCTTCTTTCTTTTTCGAGGAAGTTTCTGCTTCGCCATTGCCAAGGAGTAGTACATTCCAAAGTTGTTGACAATGACAGGCACCGGCATGGCTATTGTCAGCACTCCAGCCAGAGCACACAGGGCTCCCACCAGCATTCCTGACCATGTTTGGGGGTACATATCCCCATAGCCCAACGTGGTCATGGTCACCACCGCCCACCAGAACCCAATGGGAATGTTTTTGAACTGTGTATGCTCACTAGCTGAAGGGTCGTTAGGTTGAGCGCCTACTCTTTCGGCATAGTAGATCATAGTAGCAAATATCAAAACTCCCAGAGCCAGGAAGATTATCAGCAGCAAAAACTCATTAGTACTAGCTCGAAGAGTATGTCCAAGCACCCTCAGCCCCACAAAATGGCGGGTGAGCTTGAAGATTCTCAGGATCCGCACAAATCTTACCACCCTGAGGAAGCCGAGGACATCTTTAGCAGCTTTGGACGAGAGCCCACTGAGGCCCACCTCTAAGTAGAAGGGCAGGATGGCCACAAAGTCAATGATATTCAAGAGATTTTTGATGAATTCAAGTTTATTGGGAGAAAAAACAATACGGACTAAAAACTCAAAAGTAAACCACACCACACACACTCCTTCCACGTAGGTCAAGGCAGGATCCGTTTCAATTTCATACTGTAGAACAACACTTGTGCCATTGACGACTGGCTCTGTCTTGTTTTTAACGATGTTGAAAGCTTCATGGGTCTCCAGGCAAAAAGTTGTGATTGAAACCAGGATGAAGAACAAAGAAGCAAACGCGATAAACTGTAGGGGGAAAAAAGAAATATGAGAGAGAGAGTGATCTAAACCATAACATACTTAGATTCAAACTGAAGAGCGTCGGTCCCTATAGAGGAAAAACAATAACGGCAAATGGGAAGATTTCCCTTGGGATGTCGCTTAAGTGGAAGAAGAGAAGTACAGGTAACATTTAATTAGATAGAATGCATTTCAAGTTCTGTTTTCAGCTTATACAGGTAAAAAAATTTGATTTATGTTGGAAAAAAATTTCTTAACTGTTTTGCATATCTGTGAAGACAGCATAAAAATCACTCCTAAAAAAAGTTAGAGGGCAACTGACTAAAAAGAATAGGAAAGGTAGACAACGGTTCCAGATATTGCTTATGATCCTAGAAATCTTCATGTGGCAGACCAAGTTTTACACCCACAAAGTAAATGTAGTCCACACTGATGGCAATTTGGGAGCCACCCACATTTAATGTAGGCTTCTACCTATAAATAAAATGTTCCCATTATCATTAAGCATGAACGTAAAAAAAAAACAACAACTTTGATTTATGTTACTATTTAAATTATACCAACTTAAGGTGGTGACTTTTCCAAAAGAGTAAATCTATGGAAGAAGATAGACAACAAGGCTGATGAGGGAGAAACAGAGTTAAGGAAAAAATTAAAAGACAATTTCTTCCTCTCCTGAAAAAGAAGTCCAAATGTTAAGAGTATCATGTTATAAAGTTGCAAGTATCTTTTATTCATTTTTTTTCATTTCTTCAGTTAATAGTATATGAGTACACACAGCTACTGACAGAGAATAATCATACATGTCCTCTTATGTAGTTCTTACTAGTACCAGACGCTCTTAAAAGCAATTTACATAATTAACTCATATCAATACTTATTAACAACACTATTCCTACTTCATTTTACAGTTCTGGAATATTAGCTACAGAGTTTAAGTCACTTTTCCAAAGTCATAAAATACAAAGTGATAGACTTGAGACACTAACCTGACCAGTTTCACCCCAGATCCTTTCCATTAACTGCCAAAGCCTCCAATGTAGAATACAAATGTTGAAACACTTATCTTTGCTTCACATACTTCTTAATAGTAGAGATCTAAAAAAGGTGAAACCCAGTTGTCTGAGTGAATGGCACTGTTGAGTAACCACCAGAGGCTTCCAAAGTAGCCGGCAGATTCCTAGTGCTCCCTGACTCCGTGTGCTTGATGAGCACCAAGGGATTGGCCCTTCAGTGTCTAAACAGATAAATTATTCAGGAGCAGGAAGTCTTCAGTCAAGTGGAGAGAGTCCTCATTCAGAAATAATAGGGTATATCCAAAGTCCAAAACTGCTCCCTAATACCAGCTCCTCAACCCTGCCATCGAAAAGATCTAAGTTTCAAGATAAGATGGAAACCAATTCCCTTTTTTTAAAAACTTGGTTGAGACTTAGTGTGAGAGATAAAAATCTTACCAAATATGTAAGAGGTATATAAAAGGACTAAAAAAAAAACTTAGGACTTTAACTATCTGCCTTAAAGAAACACCCAAATTACAGAACTCTCTGCAGTGTGCAAGTTAGTAGAGCAATCATGTAGCATTACCAGGCATGCCGTTCTCGCAGCTTTGGCTTACTTTCCCTTGCACACCTTCCTACCTCCCTTGGTTTTGACATTATGATTTGACTTATCTTTCCCAGACATATTGTGAGATTATTAGCTTGTTTTTTCCACTCATCCTTCCCTTTGAACAAATACAGTTTTTTTAAAAATTCAACTATACCTTAAAACAGTATCAATAAGACACCCTAGATACTTTAAAAGATGGCATATTGTTTTATGCTTATAGTGTTCCTCAAGCATTTTTGCAGCTAACTTTACAGTCTCAAACTCTCTCCACCCACATTTATGTAGTGCAAATAGTGGGACTTCCCAATATTGCTTTTCAAAATCAGTCTAAGCTCACCTGCCCACCTGTCATACAACAAAAATTTACTAATATACTTTGATGAATATAAAACACTGGGTAAATATAAAACACTGGGACTTTCCCAATCAGACATTTTCTACTTTCCATTCACTCATGCAACACATGTATATCGGGTGCCTCATACAACACGTATATATCTCGGCGCCAGACCACAGGGCTAGGGCCTTAATTTAACAGTGGTTAACAAAGGTAGTCCCTGTCCTTGAGTTACTCACAATCTACTAGGGACACAGACATTAAATAATTAACCCTAAAAGTTATGTAATTACAATTGTGGTAAATGCAATAAAGACAAATGCGGAACAAAAGGAAGTTTATTTAGACTGAGGGGTCATAGAAACCTGAGAAAGTATCAATAGATTAAACTTTGAGGGGTGAGTGGAGGTGAACCTGATGGACAGGGAGATGCATATTGCACAGGATGGAGCTTTGACAGCAGGTCTGGACTTTTCCAGTTTCACTTTCTCACCTGCCAGCTGACTCGAACTGCCCGGGAACAGCAGGTTTTCCAATCCGCGCTTTTGTTCAAATCACGATGAGTAAGTCCCAACCCAGCACAGAGACCCTGACTTTTTAAAGGTGAACCTCTTTTTCTGAAAAGCCTTCAGTCAGCCAAAAACATTACCTTGGTTTTAAAATTAGGTTGCAAAGTGACTTTAGAGCAGTCTGACTGTTGGTAGTGTTCCTTGCAGCTTGCCCATCTATTGGACAACCTACATGACTCAATTATCTTAAATTATTGTGACCAGCCCCGTTGTTTAGGATGAAGTGAAAATAAAAGATCTATATTAAAATATATTTTTAAATTTAAAGCACTACACAGATATTATACATATTTTAGTATGCATTCAAAATATAATTATTACCCCTATAAGAACTACTAGAACTTTATTAAATGAATTATTATGTTGTCAGTAAAAGATCAACGGGGTCTTAAGATCTGGTGGTTGGAATGACTAATGTGAATCATCTTGCACTTGGAAATCATTTAAATTGCCCACCCATATTCCCAGAAAAGGAGTGTGGCCCAAACATCACATTCATTCAATATATTTGGGGAGTTTACACGGAGCAAATTCCTCACCTCCATATCAGATGCCGGACATGTGGGAAGAAGACGTCTGCATTTAAGAAACTTCCTAGATGATTGCTATGCCTACTAAAGTTTGAAAACCATGGTAACAGTGTTTTTTTCAGCAAATTGATAACACAATTGATAAATCATTATTAATGAACGGGAGGAGTTTTTTTAAGTTATAAGCATTTGTGAAATCTTAAAAGAACGTTAATAAGAAACGGTTACTACCTCCTCCACAATGGGATGATTGTGCCTTTGCGCATGTAAGCTGTGACATAATTCTGGCCTTCACACAAATACCTGTGAGCAAACAAAGGAACTGAACAGCCTCTCTCTACACATACACAACTCTAACACAAAAAAATTTGGAAACCAAAAGTTATTTGTCTGTTTTTATAAGTCATTTGGGATTTGCACTTAACATTTTAAAAAATATTTTATTTATTTACTTTTAGAGAGAGGGGAAGGGACAGAGAAAGAGAGGGAGAGAAACATCAATGTGGGACCTTCCACATGCCCCCCGCTGGGGACCTGGCCCACAACCCCGGCATGGGCCCTGACTGGGAATTGAACCGGCAACCCTTTACTTCACAGTAAATCCACTGAATCCACTGAGTCGCAACAGTCAGGGCTGCATTTATCAATATTTTTACTGGCATTACTTAAAGTACAACATAACAATTCTGTATTTGTATCATTATTGTGATTTTAAGAGTTCATTATACCTTTAGCTTTTAAATACTTTGTAAACCTGCTGGAGTGTAACAATCCTATAATAGGAAAATAAAAGACTACAAAAAAGAAAGCAAACTTTGGCATTCTGGAGACAATGTTCATCTCAGAAATAGGTAATTATTTTGCTTTAAAAACTTCGCTAGACAACTTCTTTGTGTGTGTGTGTAAAGAGTAAGGACACTAGGTATGGTATAGAGTGAGAGAGTTGCAACAGAGAACTAAAGTATGCTGCCTAATAATATGGTAAAAAATTGGAAGTTGGTCTGACTGTGTGGAAGTTTGAAAAAAGTTGAATTCTAAAGAGAAGAAAATGGGAAAGTTCTCGAAAAGAAAGGAGGAAAGGCCTTTAATATGATGGCAAGAAAGGGAGAAATCCCTCCACACACGGAGCTGTAGGATTTGGGGAGACTAATGAGAAGAGTAAACTGCAAGATGCTGTCGTGCAGACAGCCCACTGTTGACGTGCTTTGAGTAACAAGGGTAGCGGGCCCTGGAAGGACAAATAGAGGGGAACAGTCAACCATGGGAGGCAAGATACACAGTGAGTTCAAACACACAGGATGGTAACAGGAGTGAAGGTAGTTGGGAGAAATGTAGTCTGCATGAAAGTCCTGGGAGATAGCGGGAGAGACAGAGCTGTCCATGAGAGGAAGAAGAGGAAATCATCGTACTAGGAGCTCGGGAAGATTGTCAAATGAAAGGGAGACCCCAGAAGCCCTGAAGACCTGGAATTACCCAGAGGTAATGCTTGATTGCATAAGCAAGGAATCTGTGCACTTGATCTGAACTGCATTTAAAGAACCTTGGATATAGAAAATGCCTTCTTTTGTGTCTGACTCACTGAGCTGAAATGGGAGAATATGTGGTTAGATTAAATAATATTAAGAAAAAAACAGAAAGAAAAGAATGGGGAAAAGATTTTATTTACTTGTGCTTTTCCTCCACTGGGCTGTGAACTCCTAAGAACTAGAATGATGTCATGATCACTTTTGTATCTTTTGCTTTTATTTAGTATTTAGTATAGCTGGATGAATGAATAGAAGGATGGGAAAATTAAAGAATGGGTAAATGAACAAAATAAAAAGGTAAAGTGCATTCTAATGGAAACACAAATGACATAAAAAAAAGAAATAACATATTGAAACAAGAAAGTATACATACTGAAGCAAAAAAAAAGCCAAGTTTATAGCAGAAGGCTATGTAACTGGTTTATTGAACCAAATGTTGCCAACAGTAGCTTCCATTTATTCTGTTAATGGAGTTTGTGTCTTAGCAGGTAGTTAGAAAACAAAATCATGTTGTCATCTCTCTTTCTGTGATAAGACTATGAAACTAAAATGAGGCATTATCACAATTTAGAAACAAGGTATGTCATGTTGACTGAAATTACAGAACAGATACATCATTCCAGGCATTTTCAAATGGAAATACCCTGCTAAAATATCGGCTTGTGGGTCCAATGAGTAAGTTGCCTTTCCTCCATGAGCCCAGGGCCCACGTTTAGCCCTGCAGAGTGCCCAATGCCCTTTTCCCAGTTGGCCACCATGGAAAGGAAAGTCCTGACTTCATGTTCTACATAGAAGGCCTCATGTCAATCTACCCCAGTGGAAACATTTAAGTAGATCTCTAGGTATGTGTGATAGGTTGAGAGAAAGTGGGGAGGGGGAATGCGATATATTTTTATGCTTTACCATTTTCTCTATTAGTATTAAATATAACTAGACTTGATAACTAATTCAAAAATGCCAGACCTTTCAAAGTGAAAGGAGTGTCAGACACATTAAGTGACCCTTCTCTGTGCTCTTTGAGCCCAGGATCAGTGAGTGATGTTATAGGAAGTTTCACACACTTTTGTCACTGATTCCACACATGTACAAGTTGATCAAAGGGACTGAAACATCCATCCCCAGAGCTGAGGATAGGGCTGACCAAAGGCAAAACATAGGTGCTCAGTTCTTGTGGAATCAGCAAAAGAACAAATATTAAAAATATGTTTATTTGGTATAAAAAGATTCCTTTGTCTCACACAGAATCTGTCCTTTAAAAGTCAGTTTATCCACTTACTGCACAACTAGAAACCTCACTATACAGTATTTTGCAAACCTTAAAGGCAAAAATCAATAGAAAAATTAAACTCAGCTCTATTTGTATAATAAATGTCAGTGAGATCATTTAACATTTGGAGATTAGCATTATAAGGAGATTTTTTTTTTTTCTGATTACTGCTGCTTTTATGAAAGTTAGCCATGGGTAGAAATGATCAGGGCTCATCATTTTTCTTCAGAATCTGTTTGCCATCCACGTGAAAACAAAAAAAGTGAAGAAATTGTTCAAAAGGAATTTCTGCTTTTTTTTTCCTTTTTTTATTGTTGACACTATTACAGATGTCCTCCATTTTCTCCCCTTTTTGCCCACATGCAACTGGCCCCTGCCTCCCCCACCCCAGCCTTCACCACACGGGCTATGCACACGTCACATGTGTTCTTTGGCTAATCTTGTCCAAAGAACAAGCGTCCCCCTGGCCCCCTCTGAGATCTGTCAGTCTGTTCCATGTATCCATGCTTCTGGTTTTATTTTATTTGTCAGTTTATTTTGGTCATTAGATTCCACATATGAGTGAGATCATACAGTATTTTAAGACAAGTTACTTAAAACATAGGCTAAGGAATTTCAGTTTTTAATATTCCACATGAAGTACATCTATTTTTAGTTTGTATTTCAAGGACATTATATGTTTTCCAAATGGGATTCCTTCATTCCTATTTTGCTTATTGTGCTTTTCTCTCCTAAATAATGAAATGAAGACAGGAAAAGAGTAGAGATTTTAAGTTTTGAAGTATCTGAGCTCCTAGGGCTTTCTGATCCAAAATTTTCACTTTGGGAAATTTATTCTAGTAAAATATTTATATAAACATACAAGGGTATATGTAACAAAAAAAATTCACTGAAGTATTATTGGTATGAAACAAAATGTAAATATCCACGGGTTGATGCCATGTCCATAATACAGCATTACGAAGCATGGCATACCTCGCTAGGCCCTGGTCAAGAGTAATCTCCCATGAAGCGCTGAGCCAAAACCAAAAATGACTGCGGCACAGCACATGCAGTCTAACCCACCTCTGTATGTGTGACCGATGCATGCACATGAATGGAAACGCTGTATCCTCAGCACTGGTGATGTCTGGGGTAAGAGTGGCGCTGGTGAGTGTGCTGTTAATGGGCAATTCCGATCTCATAAAAGTTCAAGACTTGTAACATATATGCTTAATTTTAAGACAAAGTTCAAAGAAAATAATGACCCAGAGGGGATTAAACCTAGATCTTTATTCTTTGTGATCATTAAGCTGCTTTACTAGTTTGTAGGAATTACACATTGGCAGTTTGCCATTTTTCTTTTCTATAGAACCTTAAACTTGGCAGTTGCTTACTTATGCATGAATTCAAGTTCCATACACTAGCTTTGCTATAATTAACAAGTGTGCCGTGGTTCATAGAACTGCAGTCTCCAGAGAGAACAGAAGACTCCTCTCAATAGTAAGTCTATCCTCACGGGCCAGCCAAATGGCACCAACTCGTGCCCGTGACTGCAGGTTCCATGCTGAGTTGACAATGACTTCAGATTCTTCTTAGGCTGGTAAAATGAATTTTTCCTCACCCAAGTTTTACCATTTAAGAGAGTACTACAAATTCTACTGCATTTATGGTGCAAATTAGGTTGAAGAAAACGGATCTTTCTTCAATGCAAACACCATAAATATACATGACTATTAAATTCAGAAGTCAGTGAATATGAAGAAGATTAAGCTTCAGGTATCTCTGTATAATCATGTTTGTATTTATAACACATTGTTTCATATCCATAGCTACATATAAAATACATTAGTGTATGGTTAGATATGTATTATATATGTATGTATAAATTATATATAGGTATAAAATGTTAATATATTTTTACAATGTAATGATTAGATATTTCAACTCAAGAAAACATACCCAAGCATTACTTTTGGCTTCTGAAATTTATGTGGCCTCTGATAAATATCTCCATGTATGTTTTTTGATATCCTTGTCCAATATAAATACACACCATTTCCTCTCTATATATTTCTTTGGGTCACAGACTTATTTCACTGAAATTTTGATTGTTTACAGTTAAGGCCCATCCACTCACACCCCACTGTAGTTTTCTGGGGTATGGGAAAGGAGGCCTATACATGCATTACAATAGCATTGGTACAATGAATTATGGTGTTCAAAGTTGGTTGACTTGAACTAGAAGTTATCAAATACGAATATGCAGTATCAGTTTGCTTCTCTAAGTCTCACAACAAAATTTAAAGTGTTTGTGGAACTAATATAGTTCATAAAAATGATTTTTGAGAATTGTTTCATTAGACAAGATAAATTCTACACCTCTCAGTCATAAAAATGATAATTACATATAATTATTTTACTATATAAGCATGAATATAAATTGTAATTCCTAAAATTTCAATTATTGAAAGCTCTCCCTAAGATGTTCATCTTTAGCATATATTAATTTGTTTTAAATTTATTTTTTAAATAGTCCAATTCATCTTTGAATGATCTGGCCTACACCACCATGATCTAGGATTACTTAGAGGGGTATATTTTTGAGCCATATCTACCATGAGTCCCAGTATAACCTTCAGGAAGCTAAAAATCACTTTCCAAAAGAAAATTACCCAAGAATATTTTATTTATTTAGTTGAAAGTGAGGGTGGTGAAGGAATGATAAAATTGAAGGCTAAGGGAAGTGACCAGCTTATAAACACCTGACAGAGATTTGCTGATTCAGATATGTTTCTTTCAACATTATAGTCCATGGTTATAACATACCCTGCAGGGACGTCCAACCTTTTGGTGTCTCTGGGCCACACTGGAAGAAGAGTTGTCTTGGGCCACACATTAAATTCACTGTGACATGTAATCACAAAAAGAAGCCTCATTATGTTTTAAGTAAATTTATGATTTTGTGTTGGGCCACATTCACAGCCATCCTGGGATGCACGTGGTCCATGGCTGCAGATTGCACACTCCTGCTACATAATGCCATGTATGTCTGTCTACCCGGTGTGGATGCTAAAGGGGCTATATACAAAGCCTGACAAGCTCAGGGGAACCCCGCGTGGTGGGCCTTACAAACTCAGGAACCAAAAGTCTGCTGTAGTCAACCACGTAGGAAGGTCTGAACATAAAAATTTCTAACTAAAACCAGTCATGATGGGTAGGCACCTCCTTAAGTCAGTAGCTTCCTTGACAAAGGCCAATCTTTAAGTGAGCCTCTCCTTTGTCTTTTTGCATCTAAGATAACATACCCCTGTGTTATCAGTGGAAATCAGGCTCTCCGCGGGATCATGAGGAAAGCATTTCAAGGATCCATGTAGAGGAGATTGTGATGTGGCAAGGTTTATTTGGGTAGAAATACAAGCTGCTCCCTGGGTTTTCAATGTCCCATCTCCCTCTCTCCTGCCATGGAAGAAGTCCAACTGTGTATTTAGCAAGGGCAAAACAAAAGCCAAGGTGTATAGTTTCTGCTTCATATTAAAGCTCAGTCCTTCAGAGTCCTTGCTATCTGCTGCAGCCTCAGTATTTGCTAGACCCACATGATCACCTGTTCCTGGGTGAGGGAGAGAGCAAATGTATGGGACAAGTGCATTGCCAGGTGGGTGAGAGAGACAACAGGGAGAGAGAAATTCTGTGTTTCCCTTATACTAGTTTGGGTTTGGGATGGACCAAGTGCTTTTCAAAAGAACCAATCAACTTCCCAAGCTTTTGTGGGCTTTTTATGGCCACCTTCCAACGAATCCTTTCTTTCCACAGACCTGACTGACAAGCCTCTTTGATCAAGCACCGCCCCCTGCATCCTCCTGCTATAATCCATTCCAGAGAGGGGTAGGGAGGAGTGTTAATCCCCTTGGAGGAGCAATGCTGTAATCCCCTGGGGTGTGAAGCTGTAGCTTCCTGGTAAAGGAAACAAACTCATGCACCCCAGTTTATTAAGCTCAATACCCAATTCCCTCTGCTCCCCTTTCTTAATAATTAGCTAACTACCTATGATAATCCTTGGAGTGTCAAAGTAAGCCCTTTGTTCTGGACCCCTCAGGGTTCAATCTCCCAGCAGATCAGGAGACCACAGAAACCTCATTATTGTCTCTATGTTTTGCAAAGTAATTGTTAGCTATCTTTTACCCACCAATGTAAAAGAAGATAGGTGTCTTCATTTTACTCTTTCTCCAATCTCTGAGATTTTGCTTTCTACTGCCTCCCTAACCTACCATTCTCTGGATCAAAATCACAATCCATTGAGATTTTGTTTCCCACAACTGTAGTCAGTCTGGTTCAAATAAACATAAAAGTTCTCTACAGATTTGGATGTTTCTTACATCAGCACCTGCAGTGCCACTTTTGCTGCTCCAAGGACATTAAATGGTGTACCAAGCTTCAGTCCCAAATATTACTATTCTTTTTCCTATGTACTTGCTCCACAATCCTTTCTAAAAACATGCCATTATGCCCAAGTAGTCAAACACTATGAGTCTTCCCAACAAGAGCTCCAAAGGAGCTGACCCTTCACCACACATATTTACATATTTGTTAGGGCTTTAGTACTGCTTCTTCCTCAAGTTCAGTTTGTTTAGTGGATATTTGCTTTAGCTGGCTACGCAGTTAGATCAGAATCCTCCAGTCCACTCTAGTCTCCCTCAGCAGGTATCCCTATGTGGACACAGGACCCCAAAGTGTCCGCTGTTCCTCTTCTGCCTGACACTCTTGGTCACTCTTGCAAATAGTTGCAAATTCTTCCCAGAGGGCAGAGGTAAATTTTCTATATATTGCACAAAACAAAAGTTCCTGTGTAACTTGTAATTTTGTTACAAGACAGAGAAAAGTCATTTTAAGAATCTGGAGGGGATTGATTGGCTATGTAATTGGAAATCCAACACAAGCCAACATTAGTGTTGCTTGTCTTAGCAATTTAACTATACCAGCAGCAATCAAAGTGTAGTCTGGGGACTTCTAGTGAACCTCGGATTTCTTCTAGGGATCCATAAAATCAAAATTAGTTTTGTAATAATGCACTTTTTTTCCTTTATACTTTCACTAGTTTATGGGAGAGTTTTCCAGAGGCTGCATGATGTGTGCTATCACGGCAGAGCGAATGCTCAAGTAGGTAAGAGAACCCAGCCATCTTCTATTAAGCCAGACGTGAAAGAGATTTACAAAAACATAAAACAATGTCGTTTTCTTTATTTTTTCCTTTTAGAATTAAAAAAAATTATTTTTCATGAAATGCATGTTCTCACACTCAAATGTTAATCTCCTCTAGAAACATCCTCCTAGACGCACTCAGAAATAATGTATTGTCAGCTATCTGGGCATCCCTTAGCCTAGTCAAGCTGACCCATAAAATTAAGCATCACGATGACTACTATACATTTTATTATTGATGATTTCAGAGGAACTTCAAGCTCAGCTTGCCCAATACATCATTCAGATCTGATCTTCCTGTTCCAATATATTCTGTTCATTGGAACCATCGTTTACCAATCAGCCAACTCAGCACTTGGACTCCTTTTCCTTCCCCACCACCTTCATCTGTTGGATCACTGAACCTATAGATTCTCAGACTTGACAAAGCTCTAGTTTTTCTGCCTTCTCTTCATTCCCAGTGCCAGTAGCTTTACTTTTAATTTGCCTTTAATGAGCTTTTTCTGGAGCACTAGGACGAAGCCCTCCTTTGAAGGAACAACATGACTATGTCATTCATCTGCTTAAAGTAGTTCAATGGCTCCCAATTACAGGATAACACACAATGCTCTTACTATGTCATTCAACAAATTTCTTTCTGTGGACCTCACATACATTTCTACTGTGGACATTACCATCCTCTGCGATGTACAGGTGCTCCAGTCCTCATGCCTCTGTACATACAGGTCTTCTCTCTGAAATACACCTCTTGCCTTGGAAGCACTGGCAAAATACTGCTTAGTATTCAAAGTTCAACTCC
This sequence comes from Micronycteris hirsuta, assembly GCA_004026765.1. NCBI lineage: Eukaryota > Metazoa > Chordata > Mammalia > Chiroptera > Phyllostomidae > Micronycteris > Micronycteris hirsuta. Next base: position 56,650 of record PVJI01003754.1, on the reverse strand, counting down.
AAAATCACTTGGTCATTGAAACAAGTTCCTGGAATCTTAGGCAAAGTTAAACACTTTCTTGTAGGTTCCTATTCCTGTCCCTGCTATAGCCCTGAACACATTTCTGTCACATTCTATTTTCTGATCCTCTGGTGGGACACACGCTTGTGCCAGCAAGAATTTTTACCTGTCTTCTATGTCAAGGAGGCTGAGTTGGTGCTTAAAAAATGTTTACAAGAAGTAATAGCAAAGACTATGGCCACACCAAAAATAAGGCTTAACTCCATTTTGGTTCATTTGTTTACACCCACCTACTACCCCAGATGGATTTTTAAGAAGGCTTATGAACACAACGGCATGTGAAGAAGACTATAGCCTTTTACTTATTGTAAAAAGACTATAGTGTATGACTGATAAAGGAGCAGGTTGTCAGTTTCAGGGACAGGAGCAGGGCAATGTCAGAGATGAAAACGATGCTTCAAGGAGGAGGGACTGCAATGTCAATTTCTGCAGCACTCGAAGAAGATAAAAATAGAGAAATCCTATTAGATATGATAATTAGAGCATCATTAGTTTCACCAGGTGAGGTTTTAGTAAAGAAGGAGAAGAGAATAGAGATTTGGGGATTGACAAGTTAGTGAGTATTGAGAAGCAGAAGTGTCAGATAAACACACACGCACCCACCCACACACACACACACACACACAACTCATTCACAAGGGTTTGAGTCAGTTTTGTCCATAGAGTTCATTACAAATTTAAACATTTTTGGGCTCTGCTCTAAGAATAAACAAAATGGGCTAATTCTAGACAATATAAAAAGGTAATATAGCACTGAACCATATTTTTGAAAATGTAAAGAACTTAGTAATAAAAGTTAATACTGAATATTCCTGAATATTATTACCAAAATTATCTAAGTAGACATTTTCTATCCATAACCAATCAGGAAGCTTTCCAATTGTTTTGTATCATGTTTAATTCTACTCCTCAAATCTAACTGTGCATCCATTGTCCTAAGAAGCATCAGGAAAGGAAGAAATTCAGGGCCATGACACTGATAACAGTTCTACAGGATTAATAAATGATAATAGAAGAATGTAATAGCTTTAAAATGCCAGGAGGAATACTGTTTTTGCCATTGAAAAGACTGCAACCCCAGCAAATTAATATATGTTTATTCTTCTAAAAATAATAGCACTACTAATACTGATAGCTAATATTCAGTGAGCACATCTGTATTAAAAAATAATTTTTATCTCATTTAATCCTGCAGACATATTGCATAATAGATTCTATTATTCCATCTTACAGAGAAGTAAACCAAGGTATAGAGACTAAGGTCAAAGCTCTCTATTTTGTAACATACATTGCTTGTCTGATTCAACTTTCTTTTTACAAGAATCTTCTACTCTACTGCACATACATACTGACAAAATAAGCATTATAATATCTTTATAGTGTTTTATACACATATATGCATGTGAACACACACACGCTAAAGTGCGGTCATCAATAGTGCAAAAACAATAAAGCCAGGGAAGTGACATTCCTAAGCTTTAATCCTGATCTGTCTGATAGATCTTTATATATGGTACTTTGTCAAGGTCTTTATAAAACAAATGGTTTACTAATCAAATGCTGATTCTAAATAAGCAAAGATAACTAAGCAAATGAGTTCCAGGCTAAAAAGTAATTGTGTTTTTTATTATTTGAACAAAGTTAACTATACATTTTGGGCCTAAAGTATCTAAAGAACTCTGAAACTTGCATGAATGGGCAAGTAGAGAGCAGGTTCTTCCTTCTTTCTATGCTTTCCTTTTCAACTCTATTTTTTGGCTGAAGAAAGAAATGGCTGTTTTCATAGATTATTTAGCTAATTTCAGAGCTTTCAGAGCAAGGTTTATACAACTTGCCCTTGATCTAGAGACAACAGGAGGAAAGCTTCTTAATATTTAATAGAGCTAGAAAATACTACATTTAATATTCTCTTCAGCTTGCACAGTGCTGACTTAGAAGGAAACAGAAAGGTGTCTCTTTTCCACATGTACACTCCTAACGGTGCCGTTAGTAAAGCGTTCTCTAAAGCGACACCCACGACTTGAAGGGTTACATTTTTGAAGGTAAAATAACTCTTTAAAGATACGTGTTGAAAGCTCAGTTAATTGGGAATGGATAATTGAACCATGTTTTAAAGTTTTGTTCATATTCTATTTTTTATCACCTTATTGTTTCTTTTGAACACTTCAACTATTTGGCAACAGCCAGAATTTTATCTAAGCTTTGTTTATTTTTTTCTGCCTTGTCATTTTTTTTATTAAAGAAAAAATTTAAGAATACTAAACAAATCAGTTTTCTAATCTTCTTTAACAGTTTGTACACATCCAAAACTGCTTTGTTGATTTTGATTGTAAGAATGTGAGAATTCCTTTAGATAGGGTAAGCCTTTGAAAGACCGCAGACTGGAAAAGGAACTCTTCCCCACATACTTAAAAGTACCTTTCAAATAGTTCTATTCCTTCATGGGATTTTTTTTTTTTAGTGCCCTACAGTTTTGTTTGTCTCTGTTCTGCAATTTCTTTATAGGTTGTACAAGAGTCTGTAATTCATTTCAGTAAAGGTTTCTTGTCCAACTATGAAGTTGAAGGCCCTTTGCAGAGAGTGATGGAGAAACAGAGACATTATTGCGCACAAGGAACATATCATCTGTGTGGGGGAAATGATATAAAAACAAGTACTTCAAATAAAAGTAAAATATAGTTTATTCAATAAAAAGAAACAAAAGGCTTTAGAGTCAGCCATCAACCCACCTCAGTCTTCCTTCCATTCCTGTTTCTCCACTTGGAATACCCAGCTCCTGCGGCGGTTATCAGTTGTAAGCCTGTTTCCAGTTCCAATGGATATTTTTATGTTCACACTCTCAAAAGCAGTAAAAGCCAAAGGTGCGCTCCCTTTGAGATGCTCTCACTGAATGAATTCCAGGGTACCATGCTCTTCTGATTTTCTTCCCACTTCTCCAGACAATACTTTCCAGTTCTCTTTGCTAGGTATTCTCTTCCACTTGATCTCCAAGTGTGGGAGTGACATAGAATTTCACCCCAGACCTCTCGCTATATTTAGGTACCGTGTCATGGTCCAATTATTAAAACCTACATTCACTTGTCTGTGATTCAAATTTATATATCCAGCCCTGATCTCACTGAGCTTGCTCAATTTCTTTCTTGTCATTGTCACAGGGACTGATGTCAAATAGATGCACCTTTTTTTTAAATTTCTTTTCTTTCAAATGTGTTTTCCCCCCATCCCCTTTACCTCAGTAATTGGAACACTGTTACTCAAGTCAAAACTGAGAGACCATCTTGGTGTCTCCCTTCCCCTCCTCACTTCACTGCCTAATGCACTAACTTACTGAACCCCAAGTGACAGTCGTCTCTTTGAGAAATTACCATAGTCTTCTAATTAGTCTATTTGTCCCTATGCCTCTGGACATTGTTGCAATTATTATTGCTCTGTAAATATAATGCCTAAAACATAGCAACTTAAAACAACAAATATCTATTATCCCAATTTCATAACAGTCAGAGTGGGTCTGTGTGGGTCTGGGTCAGGGCCTCTTGTGGGTTGCAGTCAAAACATTCATCAGCAGTCATGGCCATCTGCAGATTTAACTGAGGCTCGAAGATCTGTTTCCAAGGTGGCTCACTCACAGGCTGCTGGCAGGAGATCTTCATTCGTCACTGTCCATGGAGAGAAGACCTCAGTTTCCTACCACAGGGCTCCCTGAGTATTCACAACATCACATGTCAGCTGCCTTCCCCAGAATGCAGGATCCAAAAGAGAGAGAGCACAAGGATGACAATGTGATGCCTTTTTGGCTAGTTTCAGATGTTACTTTACATATCATCACTTTCTCTACATTCTATTTGTTAAAAACACATCACAAAGGCCAGATTACATTCAAAATGGGAAAATTAAATTACCCCTATTGCAGAAAGAATTATCAAGAATTAGGGAAATAAAGCCCTGGCTGGTGTAGTTCAGTTGATTGAGCACGGGCTTGTGAACCAAAGAGTGGCTGGTTCAATTCCCAGTCAGGGCACATGCCTGGGTTGCAGGCCAGGTCCCCAGTGAGGGCCATGTGAGAGGCAACCACACATTGATGTTTCTCTCCCTCTCTTTCTCCTTGCCATCCCCTCTCTCTAAAAATAAATAAATAAAATCTTTTAAAAAAAGAATTAAGGAAATATTTTAAAACCATCCCTGCCTTTCTTTGCCCCAAGTTGCAGGGTCTTTACATAAAATAACTCTAAGACCATCGTGACATGCAACAAAATGGAACAAAAAGGTTAAACAAATGAATAAATTCAAGAATTGTGAGTTTGTGTGGATAACGACAGAGAGAATATAATTGAAAGAAGTCTACGTAAAAAATTTTGATGTTAACAAGTAGGGTTGGAGGAGATTCAGATATTCCACATGTAATTTCAATGAGAAGAAATGACCTAAATGGAAAAAGTACAGCTACAAACTCTATTTCAAATGAAGAAAGCTTCAGACAGTGGTATGAACTTGGCAGCAGGGAAGAAAGTGAAAAAGTATTTCTTTTCAAGGAATTGCACAAGGAGGAGCCACTAATAGAAAGCAACCTCAGGAAAATTTAGGTTTCTTTTAGGCAAGGACATAGAATGACAAGAAAGTAAACTATAATCTGGATATATTATTCTGCTCAAGCAGCCGTAGCAAAACAGTGCAGAGTAAGTGACAAACAAAGAGCAGAAATTTATTCTGTCATAGATCTGGAGGCTGGAAGTCTTACGGTTGGCAGGGTACATTTCCAGCAAGACCACTCTCCCTGACTTGTAGATCAGTACCTTCTCTCCGCATCCTCACACGGCCTTTCTTCCATGTGCTCATTCCTGGTACCTCTTCCTTTTCTTATAAGGACACCGTCCTATTGGATTGGGGCCCCATCGTTGTGACCTCATTTAACCTCAGTTACAACCTTAAGGGCCCTGCTTTCAAATATAGTCACATTGGCAATTGGTGCTTCAACATATGAATTTTGAGGGTTCGGAGGAGAAAAAATTCAGTCTGTAACACTGATGAATTAATTCATAGTAAAAATGGGTTGAAGATTTCATGGGACCAAGTGAAAGACGATGAAGAGCATCATGGCCCAGGTCGTTGTAGGCACAGGAGGGAGTGCACAGGGTGGGGACGTCTGAAAGGGAGAACACAGATTCAGATTCAGGGACCGAGTGGCTGAGAATCGTGGGATGCTGGTCTACAAGCAAGAAAATTTGCCGGCAGTACAATGAGATGGTGAAAACTCCCTTGTTGTACAAGTAGTATGAGAAGTGGGAAATTAGAAGTCATTAAATGGTTTGAATTGGTGCCAAATTACTAGACTTCCTGGCTTATCTGCCTGCCTTGTCTGATCCTGGAAGGGCAATTATTTTGCATACAAAAATGATTTTTAACACCAAGAATGAGAAAAGTAGACAGTGATACATGTATTAGCACCACGTTGAGGGTACAGAGTTGAACAGGTAGAAGGCTGTCATTGCTGAAACTTTGTGAACTAAATCACCTCAGACACCTCATTCAATAAACAATAATTAACAATGTTGGTGGTAAATATAATAAAATCACCTTAAGTTTCTTATTATACATTTTGGAAGTAAGAATGTACATGGACTAGAGACAGGACCCTTTCACAATTTATCATGAACTTGTTTTAACCCGATAAGAAGCAGATGAGAATAATTAGATGCAAGGGCAAGACTCATCAAGTTTGCCTACACTTCTTTACCAATGTGTAAATTTTCACAATCAATTGTTCTTTTTTCAAGAAATGATACATAACAACTTGGTTGAATTTTGAAGCTTTACAACAAACAGTTTCATACTTTTCACTTTCTTGGTGTTAAAAAAAGGATTCCTTAACTATTAGCATCTAAAACAGGAATACACTTAAAGTTTTCATCATGTTTAATAATTTTGTTTATTATGTTTCTAAATCTAGACTGATTCCAAGATAAATACTGAGAAGCAAAAATTGATACGTGCCACTTATCTCTATTAAATTCTACTTTGAAATAATCTCTCATTGGCTCCTTTACTCCATCCCTACACTATTCTAAAGTGCTATAAATTGCTATCACCCTTATTAGGTTCTGCAAGATTCTAAAGACAGAAAAATCCACATTAGACAATATCACTTCTCACAACACCTTTTATCTTTCATCATGCGGCCCCGTGTTGTAAATATCATGGTTCTAAAGAGGTGCCTCAATTACTATTGAAGTCAATTTAACTTTTTTTACTTCGTAGGGGAAAATACACTAAATTCTATTGATTAATAAGTGTTCCACGTACTTGCAGTAGAAAGACTGATAAATACTTCTCTAAATCTTATGGACTATAGAGAAGATAGAGAAATGACATGCCTGACTTTTTGTTATTGTTATTAAAAGACAGGTTTAAGTTTCTTCCATTGAGTTTTTTGCTCTGGCATTATCAGCAGTGGCAATTGTTTTCAACAATGTGGTAGCTTTCAAAAGTAGCCTTTCAAATGGCAATAGAACTTATACTCAAAAATGTCATTTCCAAATTTATTTTTTCTGTCACTCTTTACAGGTATATCTCCCCTGTAACTTTGAATGTGACTAGTCAAAAATGGTTTTCTCTCTCTGTTTTTTCAGTTTTGAAGTTTCATGCCGGAATTTTGTCAACTAACTCTCTATTACTGTATATGATTTACAACTTTACTCCAGTCAAAATATTTTAGTATGCATTTTTTAGTAGCACAGCACCAACAAATATTGTATACATATTCTATAAAACTTATGAAACTGTGATTCTATTTCCACAAATAACAAAAGCAACTTGGTAGGTAGAAAAGAGAAACTAATGTCAGTGAATTTCTGTATTATATGAGCATCTAATAATCTTCATTCACTAATTTAATTTTCTTATCAGCTAACATTTATATTACAAAAGCAGAAAACAAAATTAAATATAATTACTACTAGCTTGTGATAAATGGATTTCCAAGGTAACACAAAACAAGACCACCGGCAATTAATGATTCCCTAGTAAAGATTCAAACAATAATGGTCAATAATTATTGGCTCAGTTTCTTCAAAAGATACCAATACCAATGAAAATGTAGTAATTTAACATATTGGTGTGCCTCAGGTAAAGTTCAATTTAGATTTAATTTGGACAATTTGAATTTAATTTGAAATTCATGTACATATGACTTTTACTTAAAGTTAAACATTTATAAAACTATTGCCAGCTATCATTAGTTTTCTCTACAACTTTAATTTTGCAAATGTTCAAAGATAGAATTTGAGAGAATTGGGCTTGCCTTGATTATTTAAAGTAAAATTACATTCATATTTTCAGTTTGTTACACATCCCTTTTGCACCAATTAAAACAATGTGAAATATATTATCAAAACCTTATCTTGAAATACTATTAAATATATGTGTATCTCTATTGAAAGTAAGAAAATCTTCTTTTTTATATAAAAACTATAAGAATAATTCAAGAGGACCTAACTTTATGATACTAACATTTTCTTTTCAGATTTCTATATTATCTTCTGATTTCTTCAACATTTATCAACACCAATTTTTTATGGTTAGCCAATGTTTAATGTGTTACAATAAAATTTCTTCTCTGCATTAAGGTTTGCTACAAATTTCGTTGTTACACAATTGCTATTATAGTTAAGATTAATATTTTCCTACAAAGATAAAGGTTGAACTATAATGTGCTCCTTTCTCTGTTGGAAGTAATAGTGTGTTTTTTTAATAGAGCAATTTCAGTTATAAATTTGGATTATATGGATGTCACAACCTATGACTAAATTAAAGTTTCCTAGATAATTTAAGCCTTTGGGTTATATTTGGTGCTCCATTAAAACAATTCATTTGATTCCAGTGAGCCTGGAGTAGAGTTTAGCAAATATGCACAGCTGGACAGAGGTCGTGCTATGGAAGCAGGAGCAACTGCTTGCAAAGAACGGGGGATGCACTGGATTGATATTGGGAATGGCCTTAGGTGTCACGGTAACCACAGTGTATTTTTCTGTTCAACACAGTACCCAAAGGATGTTTTAAAAATGGTAGTGATATAATCAGATTTTATTTTTGTATTATTTTAATTAATGAAAAGAAAGAAATTTGGGAAGAAAAGACTAAAAAAGAAGTATGTCCCAATCAACTAAGCAATAGAAGATGAGCGCAAGGGTCAAAGCCATGGCAGCAGCCACTAGGATGAAGAAGTAAGCAGGTTGTTCAAGATATATTTCTAAGGTAAAAGAGAAAAAACTGTGAGTGTATTTTGTTCAGAATTCTTTAATGAGGTTAATTATTAGTAAATAGCAGAGTTAGAAAATGATAGGAAGTAAAGATATATAGACAAATCAAGGGTGATTTATTCCCGTAGATATTGTCTACTGACTAAAAAAAATGTATTTTTACTTATAAGAAGTTTGATTACCAAAAAGCCAAAGGAGGCAGGAGATTTGAGGAGCAGAGGATAATTAACAGTTATAATTATAAGGAAAATCAAAGAGCACTCAAAACTAGTTTTTTGGATAAAGGGAAATAATCAATGACCAGAATGAAAATTCTTTCATGGGGTTGTTAATCCCAGAAGCAAATTGTAATGGGTTCAGGAATGACTGGGGGAGGGAGAGGAAAGACAGCTGACTATTCTTTACGAAACTCCCTGTCATACAAAAGTGAGAGTCAAAGTAGTCTTGAAGGAAAGGAACAGTTAAGGAAGGTCTGTTTGTCTTTGCTTAGTTTTTGCTCTTCTTTGAGAAGGTATTTCAAGTACGTGAAGGAGATATTTCAAGCACAGGAAGAAGATAACAAATCAGTGGAAAAGAAGAGCCTGAATCTACAGCAACAAACACACTTATCTGTGAGCATATCTTAACAGAGAATTAAAATGAAAGAACTATTGAAACACATCAAAAGATCAAAAACATAGCTTCAATTCAATTCATAGCTTCAATTTTATGTAATCTAAAAATCAAAACAATTTTCACAGAAGGCTTAGCATATTGTTTCCATTGAATAATTCCAATGGACAAAGATTTCACTATACAACATGGTTGTTGCAGAATGACTTCTGTGGACAAATTGTGGTGGTTTACAGAGACCTTATTTCAGTTCTTCCTGTCTAAGCATAATTGGGCTCATTTAATTATTCTTTTTTATCAAACACTTCAGGGAGGGAAGGAAGTCCTTTCATGGGGTATATCAAGAAAAAGAAAGCATGCTTCCCACACCTTCCACTTCTGAGTAGAGCTTCTTGTAACCCTTTGGAACAGGTAAAGCTTCAAGCTAACAAGGGGTTAATACCTCCTGTGTGCTTCAGCTGCACTGTCCGAATTTTTCCTAATCAAGGAGACCTAGTGTAGTGAAGTTGGGTCTCAGAGGGTCAATTTTTGAGGCTTTAAAAATTTAGCAGCCCCATCTATACCATCAACAAAGCAATGAACAGAATCTAATCAATTTCTCTGCAATAAATTTCATGAGATGTGGGAGACTTCTCTCTCTGATGCCTTTACTCATGCATAGAAATGTAGGCATTAACGATCATCAGCTAAACTATAATATTTGAGCTAACTTAAGAAAATGTCCTTAATAAGAATATTCTTCTGGTTAATACAAAAATATGTTTACGACACATTTTTTAACACAATATAGTTACTCCTTAAATTGCATAACATTAAACATTGCAAAGACAATTTTTTCAAAGAGAATTAAATATTTTCAGGTGAAAATTTCCATAGTCTGATACCAACATTGCCATTTCATCTCAATACTTAAGGTGAGATACTCAAAAACTGAACTTAAAAAAATAAACCTTTACATGTTCTAAATACAGTACTATCTATAATACTATGTAATGGGTAAGTGCATTTATATTACACTTAATTTATACGCACCTTTTATAAGATTTATATTTATTTAGTTTAAAAGAAAATAATTTCATAAATTGTAAATGTTGATTAAATTAGCATTTGTGGGAAATAAATGAAGAGTACAAATATTCTGAAAAACATTTTCAGACTAAGATGCTAAAATATGCCCAAAGGACGTATACATGCTGAGACAGAAAATTGTGTATTAAAAATACATGCCTTAAAATTAATAGTCTACTTCTTAGCAACAGACATATTTTCACATTAATTTTTATATTTATTTTGCTCAGTTTTTAATTTTCATCCTCTTATACCTAATTACAGTTTCATGGTATAGTAGAAATAAATTTTACAAAATTGGAGATGAATCATTTCTTCACCATTTACCATTCGTATAACTCCAGGCAATTTACTTAGGCTGCGTCTCACTTTAGGGATATCAATAATAAAACTCTTTATACAGTTACTATTTGTTCCTCAATATTATCTTGTCTATGTAAAAGGCATCACATGATGTGAGGGTCTCTTCTAGCATAAAAGATGTCTTTGCAGCAGTTTAAATAAACATTAGCTCTAGGTGGACTAATTTGTAAAAATTCCCCCATACCTCCCCAGGTCTCATGGTTTAAGGAACTGAGAGAGGAGATTTCAGGTCCCCACTTACACCCCAGGACAAGGGCTGTTTCGTAGGGCACACCCCACAAACTCTATACACAGCCCTGCACATTGACTGTGGAGGTACTCGGCATGCATGTTTCACCTCCCTGTCCCCTTAGAAGTGCCAGGCTGATGAATCAAAGAGTATTTTTTAAATGATGGTAATATATTTTCCATGAATTTATAATTCTATTTTTATAATTTTTCATAAATTTATTTTGTCCTATACACAATTCAAAATGCATATTCTTTATCTTAAATGGTTAGGTTCGTATGTTATTCTCTTATTGAGAGTTATATACCTTATGCATATTAGGTGAGTTTTCAAAAAATTAGAAAATGATGGACTATGCTTCCCGCTAAAACCGTGTCTGACCCGATGAAGCCTCTCGAGATTCAGCAGATATTTCAAAACACTCTAATTCCTCAGTGCTGTGATTGTGGACAGTTAACCTGCCATCCCAGTGAGAATTAGCTAAGTTGTTGGTAATAGACCACCAAATACAGAGATTCTGTTTATATAAAAACTCAAATGGGGTATCCTTTAATATAATGTCAGTTTGATTTGTGTAATTTTGCTGATGTAGAATTCATATGTCATGGGGCTAGTTGTGAAGTTGCATATAGTTCTCATCTGTTGATTTCTGCATTTGTAGCTGTTACTAAACATCACATAATAAAGAAAGAGAAGAATTAGAGCGACCTTGACATTTGTGAACACTGTGGCAAGAAAGATATCTAATTTGATTCAAATAAGAAAGTTTTAAATTTGGGTAATCACTGGTAAGTAGATCCAACATAGGCAATTCAAATTGATAGTAATGAAAATAAAAAGATATAATGGTTAAAGGAGAGGTATTTAGTCTTCTGTAATTACCAAAAACAAATGATACAGTACTTCAGAAATATGTTTGAGATCCTTCAGGAAGTCCTGTTATTTAAATGTGGGTTAAATCTTAATCTCTCTACATAGTTGACATCTTAAAAACAGATAACTGGGAAACCCCAAAATATAAAATTTTAGAATATTTAAAAGAGGAAACCAGTAAAAAATTAAATAAGTCCCATGTACAAAGGTTATTTTATGATTAGCTTTTCAGGAATTCTATAAAACTCAAAGAACTCTCCAGAACTTGCTGAGTGCCTGGGGATGATGACCTTACTTGCCACTCTCTTCCCTTGTCAGTTTAAATCAGACCTTTAATGTTATTTCAGTAAAGGTTTTTCAATGAAACATCTTGAAATGGCTTTGATCTGACATGATTTTAAGACACAAATCTGTCAAAATTGCTTAATAAATGTAACTTTCTGACTCTTATAAAATTTAGGATCCTTCAGTAAGAGTTTCCACTGAAGTGAACAGAATGGTGCCCATTCAAAGAAATGATATTATACCCTTTATAACACAAATGCCTATTTATGTCAAAGAAAAACAAGTATCAATTGTAGCAAAGTGAACTAGAATTATAAAGCTCATTCCCTGGTTTCATAATTCTACACAGGTTGTTTATCAGTTGAGACTTGATATTCTATCATCATGAAAGATCTATAGCCATACCTTTGATTATTCTAAACAGATAATGCCCGTCTCACTTTAAGCTACTCTGAAACAAATGTTGTCCTATAGAAATAACAATAATAATAACGTTATTTTTAAATTAAACATAATTCTAAAATAAGTGTTTGGCTGACTTCATTCTGCTGGAAAGATTTTTTAATTGTAAGTAAGAAGTACATAAAATAGCTTTCAAAGTCAAAGCAATATTTCTATACCTATTTCTTAAACTCATTTTATTAATTTCACATGTCTTCCCATTTCTTCAGATTGGCAAGGTTTTCACGAACTTAAACTTAGGAAAAAACTCAATGGAAGGGCACCATCATGTTTAATAAAAGCTTTCTCCCTATAGTTATAATATTACATTAGTTTCAGGTTGATCCAGATGATCTTATATAAGGATTTCATTTCCTTGTTTAAAATATTATGTATTATTATAAAGGCTGCACATAAATTTAGGAGACTGCATTATTCACATAAACTATATGTAATCAAGATAACTGTTTAGAGGAAGAAGAATATAAAATTCCAAAAGTACAGGCATAGATGATTTTCAAATGCCCTTATTGAATAAACCAAGGAAAAAAATTTAAATTCTAGATAGTGTACAAATTTATGGGATGTTTAGTTCTAGGTAGTAATTATCCTTAAGATATTACTTTGCCTTTTAATACACAATTTTAACTAAATGAATCCAAATAAAACTAATATAACTAATCTAATGAACGCTGCTTTGTATTGAAGTTCTTCCTATATATTCTGGACAAGCAACATGTCCCTGCTTCTGCTTCACATGTGGCAGCAGCTGACCATCCACTCTCTTTTGTGGCTCTTTGATTTGCTTGCTTACTGAAATTGTAAGCAAGTTGGGAGAAAAGATGATGTCATAAAAATCATCAACATAAATAGAGTTTCAAATGGTTGTTTGGTTTTAGGATTGTAGTAAGAACCTACTTAAGTAAAAAAAAATAATCTGTTACAATAATAGTTATACAGAAAATTAAGTAGGAAATCAGCAAGCTGGCATAGAGTCTAACCAAGGCTAGCTCATGTATAGTCTTTCACATTTTAGTAAAATTGCTATTGGAATTCTGAAAAACTCATCAGTGGACTGTTTCTAGGGTTTCCGGGGTAGGAAGTGTAAAAGTTTTTTCACCCAGATCTGAGGTAAGCACAAGGAGAGGGAAGGGAGTGCTATGGTCAATGTTCTCTCTCTGGGGTGCTCGCTCTGGTATCCAAATCTTTATGAAGTTTCTGCTACTTGACCAATTCCATTTCCTTACCCTTCAGGAAATCTAGAATCAAATTAATTTGCCTCAAATCAATAACTGCATTGACCCTGATCATTTCAGCTTCATTTAGAATTTGGTCTTGATCTGTCGGTGAAGTCCTAACCTCTTCAGTCCTGTGTGTAATTCAGGATTTGGATATGATCTTGTAAATCCCTTTCAAGTTTAAAACTATCAGCCTGGCCTCATAACTGAGCTTTGTTCAGGTCTTATTCATTTTATGAATGTCAATAATACACCAATCATGTTCTAAACATTAGTATGAGATACTGACACCACAAAGATGCATATGATGTATTCACTGCCCTCAGAGAGACGGATGGGTTAAACCAGAGACATGCATTACTATTTAATATAATGGTACAAGAAGTGTTGTGTTAGGGAAACACAATGTGCTTACGGAAGCACAGAAAGAGGCATATCTAATTCAGGAGGACCTGGGAGGGCTCGCTTGAATGCAAGTCCACGTTACTGGAGGAAGAAAAGGTGTCCTTGTATGGGGAAAAAAAGAGAGAGAGAGAGAGAGAAGAAGGGATTGAAATGTTAAATAGCAAGAGGTGTTGTGCTCTTGGATTAGAGTTTTATGTGAGGGAGCAGAAAAAGATGAGTTTGAAAAGATTAGACAAAAAAACAAGTCATTTAAGGACATTAATGATAATCTACAGGCTTGTAACTTCAATCCCAAAACAACATTGGAGGTCTGTGCAAGAGAGTGACAGAATTAGATTTGTACATTTGAACTCTATTAAAATGTGAAACAGCCATATGTCATGAACTCTGTTGTTTTTCATCTTGTTTTATCCGTTTATCCAACCCCACCCCACCAGGCCAGTGAAGTCCCATTTGTTTATTCTTTCCTTTATGTCCCTTGCTCTAGGGTACGTATCATGAAAATATTGCTGTGTGAAATATCTGAGCTTTTCCTGCCTATGTTCTCCTTTAGGACTTTTATGGTATCATGACTTATATTTAAGTCTTTTATCCATTCTGAGTTTATTTTTGTGTATGGTGTAAGTTGGTGGTTGAGTTTCATTTTTTTGCATGTAGCTGTCCCAATCTCCCAACACCATTTGTTAAAGAGGCTACTTTTTCTCCGTTTTATGCTTCTGCCCCCTTTGTTGAATATTAATTGACAATAGAGACTTACATTTATTTCTGGACTCTCTATTCTGTTTTGATCTATGTGTCTGTCCTTATGCCAGTACCACACCATTTTGATTACTGCAGCCTTATAGTATAGTTTGATATCAGGTATGGTGACCCCTCCTATTTTGCTCTTCTTTCTCAAAATTACTGTGGCTATTAGGGGTTGTTTATGGTTCCATATAAATTTTTGAAATGTTTGTTTTATATCTGTGAAATATGTCAGTGGTATTTTAATAGGGAGTGGAAGCTTCTTTAGAAGAAAACCACATTGTCTTGAGTTCGTTAAGACTGGGTGGAAGGCAGATGACAGTTATGACTGTATTACTAATTTCTGAAATGTTAAAGCCTTTGACCTACATGTTGAAATATATGACTTTATAGTTTTAGAAGATAAAGGTAGTTATAGCTGTATTCATGCTCCAAATAATACTATGTATCATTGCTCATGTTATCTCCTCAATAAGTACCTCTGGGAAGAGGCAGAGTATAGGATCTTTTTCTGATATCCTTTTATAAGTCTCCTTTACAATGGATCTGAATAAAATAATTCTTATGTAGATGTGTCTTAACAAAGATAACCGATCTTGATATTCATACACTTGGAAAACCCCAATGCACATTATCATAGTTTCAGCAGAGAATTTCTTGACTTTTGAAGTGTTTATTTTAATATTTTGCTTTCTAGGTAAATATATCTATTTTCTCTATATATACACAAATATAACAAGCATTATTAATTGTGTTTTAACAAAGATTAAGAGTAAGAGTTTTCTCTGGTTAGAAATATTTTCAAACAATCTACTCAATGAAAAAAACATGAATCAATTTATAAATATTTTAGTTGTGCCAATGTTTAGTAATAGATGTATTATATCAGTAATACACCCTGTTATCACCAGTGCTAATTTCATTAGTGTTTGCTGCAGAAAAAATGTCACCTTAGTCTTCATTATTTAAATAGGAATGCAACCATTTCTTTATGGCAAAATCCATTAAAATCAGTGACTTTTCTAAGATTTAATATATTCCTGTTTTTATGGATCTGAGTGACTCATGCAATAATTACTTTCCACACATGGCCATTTTGATAATATTTCATCCCATGCTGTCTGAGCAAATTTAAGTTTGTTTCCTTAATGGGATGCTCCACGGCTCTAGTAACCATAATGAGAAAACAAAGTAAGGTTTCTGATGCAAATCAACTTATTGGCATTACCCCTTTGTTCTTTTTTTGTTTAGTTCGTGATACCTTTGAAGGACTAAAATTTTCCCTCTTCTAAAGGACTGCAAGATTCACTTTAATTCTTAACTATGGATCCATTAACTAGCTTTTTTTTTTAAGTTTATTTTCATTGTGTTTTTCTCCATTAGCATTTATCCCTCTGCTACCCTCCTCCAGGTCAGCAATCACCACAATCTTGTCTGTGTCTATGAGTTTTCTTTTTTGCTTCATCCTACTATGCCCCACCTCCCCACCCTAAGCAGTCAGCCTTCTCTCTACTATCTTAAAACTAACATGGTATCATTAGAATCTTAGGCTGTGTAGATAGTATCTTCTGTGTTAGAACAGCTAAGCAATGATAGGATAAGACCAGTAAAGTATATTATACAAAAATACCAATACAGGGGCAAGTGAGTTGAACCCCTAGCTCCTCTGGTAATTCCGACAGGAAAATAGAGGAAGAGTGAACATGGAGGGGCTGAATACACAGTATACAGGCAGCTCAATAGGAGACTGATGGAAAAAACTGAATATCACATACTCGGCTATTCTCTGAGTTACAAGACAAGATTCCCAATTAGCATTATTATCACATTCCACTTTTTACTTTAAGACTCAAGCTCTCTAGCTTCATTGTTTTTGTTATTTATTTTCATGTGCTGTGTTGTTACCCTTAAACTTCTATTCTTGTGTGAATATGTTTGATAAATAAAAGGTAATGAATTCAGCTCCTATTAGGTACCTTGTATATAACGTCCATTGAAGAGACTGGGCAAGAGTAGGAATTCATAAGTTGAGTAAGTGCTCAGAGAAAGTAGGCTAGTGAAGACTGGAGAAAGCTGCTTGTGTTTCTTCACGGGGCGAAAGTGCAGAGCTGCACAGACCGAACCCGGCAGGGGGCCCAGTACGGTAACTCGGGTTGTCCAGATACGTAAGTAAAAAGGACTTTAACCCCCGCCTCTGCTCAAACTTATATATTTGGACATTCAGGTCAAAATTTTCACATAAACCTATCTTTTCAAAAGATTTTATTTACTTTTAGAGAAAAGGGAAGGGAGGGAGGGAGAGAAACGTCGATAGTTGCCTCTGGCCCACGCCCCAAACAAGGGCCGCCCTGCAACCCAGGCCTGTGCCCTGACCGGAATCCAGCCGGGGACCTTCCACTTTGTGGGACTGCGCCCAACCAACTAGGCCGCACCGGTCAGGTCGTAAACCTATCTTTTAGAATTGTAATAACTTCCAAACATGTCATCGAGAGAACAAAGAAAGAACTGTTGAATGGCAACAGCAATTTCCTTCAGTATGGCCAGTCTTCACCATCATAACAGTTCCTGAGAGCCCTTATCACAAAACCAGCACTGTTCTAAGTTCTGCACCCGGGTCAACTCCTGTAAGACTCAGAGAAGCTGTATGGGGGGCACACACTACTCTTTTCTTCTTTTTGTAAATGAAAAAGTAAAGCAATAAACATTAACTTGTGCAATTCACATTATAGTAAATGGAAGAGCTGGGATTCCAATCCAGTCAGTCTGCTTCTGTATTCACCACGAGAGCGCCTCTAGTAAGCAAAAGAAATGACTAGACCATGTAGAAAGGATACTTTTAACATAATTTGCATTCTTGTTATATTAAAGTTTCCAAGCTTCTCACTTAAAATGGTCTTTGAACTCCAGAGTGAATTAACTTGGGTATGGTTAGAGAATGCCTAAGTAATGGTAGGGTAACTTCCTCTAGAGTCTATCTTTGCCCAAGTTTTACACAAGGGCATAGGGAATTTTATTAAAGTATTTTTTTTTACTTCACTAAGATAAATATGTATTAAAACACAAAAGCTTCAGATTTTACCATGAAAAGTTGAAATTAGGTTAGAATGAAGAGAAAACTGAATTATTTGTTTTAACATAGATCATACAATATAATGTCAAATAGTGTTTGTAATCTAGAGAAATGTTTTTGATGTGAATAAGAAAACATGTGTGTTCAGTGGTATTCATGGCTGTGCCTCTTCCACTGAGGAAACTTGTTATACTTGAAGGAAGGTCAAACCGTTGATTTTTCACATGAACAGATTCCCAAGTGCCCTAAAGCTACGATTTTCCCAGGATTCCCCAGAAATTCTCCATTGACCTATGATGAGGATGAAGTTCTCTCTATCTCTGAATGGAAACACTATATGTAAAATTTCAATTTCAGAAAACAAACCAAAAAAAGTCCAACTGTGAGAAAAAAACCTAAGGTCTCAAGATCTTAAAAACATGATTGCATTTTTTTTTTTTGTAATTGACATATAATACGTATTAAGAAATACTTTATTAACTGAATGAATAAATAAATGCATACTGAACCCCTTTGCTAATATACTTGTGTGTTTAAAATGTATATATGTTTGTATGTGTGTACACAGGGGTGAACAAAAGCAAGAACACTGTGCATTTGTGACATTTGTTTTAGTTAATTCAGCTATTGTAATCATCATAACCTGCATGTCTTTCCACTGGAGCAACTGTAAACCTACTTTTTGCCTTCCCTGTATATGCTTATGCACTATTAGATCATCATAACTACCTGCAAGTTAAATCATATCAGACTCAGTAAAGTGAGCAGTCTCCACACTAGGCTGGAGTTCTAACCAGAAATAGAATAAAAACTCAGTTATTACTGAATACCAAAACTTTGAAAATACCTAAGCATCCAAATGGCTAACTGAAGTTTACAGCTCTTAATCACAGTTCTCAATATAAAATAACCGAATAATCAAAGATAATTGATAAGATAATTCTCTGAGACATACTTTTCAACATTTGAGCAATAGAGAAAAAAGGTAGCAGTTCAATATGATATAAAGCAGGGTTATCAAACTAGTTTTCACCACGGGCCACATCAGCCTCGCGATTGCCTTCAAAGGGCCAGACGTAGAGCTCCTTGCCCCTTGTTAAGGGGTAGTTACATTTATATCATCCTAAAATTACATTTGGCCCTTTGAAGGCAACTGCGAGGCTGATGTGGCCTCCGGTTAAAATTAGTTTGACACCCCTATTATAAAGCACACCTTCATCACTGCAACTCTTTCAAGGGAGACAAGGGGTTCCTGCTCTTGTCCCTAACAACTTTTCCATGTTTCAGCAGCTGCAAGAACAAAAAGGAACAAATGAGATGCTAGATTTGGCAATGATGGCAAGAGAGGGAGCCCGGGACGCCTTCATCGCAGGGGACTACCCTGATCCTCCAGTGAAAATTTTCACTTCGTTTAATTCTACAGAAAATTGGTTTTGATTTCAAAATATATTGTTCTTCCTATTTTCTTGCTCAGACTCATGAGATATGTTGGCAATAAATTATTCTTCCAAAAGAATTTAAGAATTTCATTGAAAATGATTTTTTAAATCATAAATGTAGAAAAAGTAATTAAATAACTTACTAAGACAAATGCAAATGTGCTGTGCTGTGGAAATAACTCTTCCTTTGGGGCCTTTGTATGCCAAGAATTCAGATTAGAAACCATTTTATTTTGAATCGTGAGAGAACGAATGTGTGTGTTCATGACCATTCATAAGCCCCACCTGGAATGGTAGTGCTATCAAAGAAAAAAATAAATGTCTATATAGAAGAAAAAGGAAACTCTAAGAATCACTCAAGTCATCTCTTGATATCAACCAACTGCTCATGCATAAGGAGAACATACAGTTCAGTCTAACACTAGAGATTTAGCTTTACAATAAAAACAACAAAGGCAGTATTGAATATGTATAACTTCTCTGTAACAGAATGTTATATTGGGTTAAAATTGCACCAAATGACATATAATAGGTTCATTTTTTTGAGATCTGATTATCCTTCGAGCAATAAAGCAAGGACCAGCTCTACACTGAGATCTTTCTCAGTCCTTTAGCACACAAAATCTTTGTGTGTTCTCAGTGTGCTAGTCATCTGGTGCCTCTCCCTCCTCCTCTCCCTCTCCCTCCCTCCCCCTCCCCCTTCCCCTCCCTCTCCCTTTTTCTCTCTCTCAGCACACAGTGCAGGACAAAGCATGTATCAGAAACCATATATGTTAATTGACAATGATTGATGGTTTCTTAATCTCCTTATGGCAAATACTACTATATGTTAACATAAGGTAAAATTGGCAATTTTCAGAATGCCTTCCTATTTTATGTAATTATATTCAATAATCTCTTGCAACTCCATACACTAAATATATCCTCAGTATCCATCTTATTAGAAATGAGTGTATTTTTAACAATTTCTCCCAGTAGTCTTTAAATTTTTTGGAACAGTATTCAAATTGAACCAAATTCCAGCCTAGAGATTTTTTTTTTAACATCAAGGAACTAGCATATCAACTGATTTTAATAACCAGTGTATTTTGTCACATTTAATTAATGGACAATTTAATTTTTTATATCAATATCTTCTTATTGGAATAAACCTTTATTTTGACTTTAGAATCCCCTTTAGCCAAAGACTAGCTTTAAAGAGACAATAAAGTATAATTACAAGACCTAAGAGTGACTGGACCAACCTGAAAATGCCTTTGCTCTAGAAATGTATAGCTCTTTCTTAACATAATAATTTGGTTACTGGGAATAGTTTGTTAAATAGTTTATATACAAACAATCTGATTCACTTCTTGTAATAAATTTACCTAGCCACCTTGGAAAAGCCTAGCAATAAAAATTTCCATTGTAGGTAACGAAGTCATGCCTATATAATAGTTTGAAAATATAGGAAGAATATAAGAACTAGTTATACCTCAGAAAAGAGAAGCATAAATGCTTCAGTGGAAGCACATCTGCTAAGTTTAGAAAATAAGCAAGTATAACCCACATTAGTGAACTTCCTCTGATGGAAATGGTTGGCACCTAGAATTCTGTGCTGGACCCAAAGCCAGTCTCATGCAAACCTTTCTACTGGTTTCCTCTCATCCCAAACATATTTGGAATTAGTATGCTTATAATACTAAAAGATGATTCCAGTTTCCTAGATTTACACATTTTCATATAATCTCTTGAGAACCACATAATTTCTGTTTAGGCTTCAACGAGTTGTCTTTCTGCTGAGTATTTGTAGAATGTGTAAAAGAGGCACAACAATCCTTATTTTTTACTATTTCCTCACAGGGGTGATGGGAAGATCAATGAAGGCACTGCTTGCTGACAACTTTGAAATGTGCTATATAAACACAAAGCATTGTAATTTTGAGAAATAAGGAGTCATCTCAGGATAAATCCTGGAAATTCGAGATGTACCACCAGATGTTGGAATAATCTATAAAATCCATGAAATAAAAATTATAAAACTTATTATGAAATTATAAACAATTACATTATGATAGGTATAATAATACTAAATAATATAATTATTACTTCACTTAAAGTTGTAGAACGACAATGGAAGTGAGTTTCTACACCTGATGCTGTTACCATCACCAACGCCTAAAAGACGAGTGTTCTAGGGACAACAACCACTTGAAAAATACTACAACAGCACTCTTGACAAATGCATGGGGTAAGAATAGACTGCATTACTTACTAAGCACTATATCGTATGGTCGGTCATATGCCAGTTGGTTTTACACTATTGTCTCACTTGGATCTTACAACACTCCTTAAGGTACACAGGTATAGTTTTGATTGTCTCAGACTGATGAAATTGCTTCTGGCATTTTCAACAGTGTGCTCAAATTAAAAAGCTTTTAACTACCAGAACTTTTCCATTTAGGTCTTCTGCTCTTGGCATTTCATTACATTGCGGTAACATGCTACATGTCATGGTCATTGACCGAAATGTAATTAGTGTTTCTCTTATTTAATGATAATTTACACTTTCTGAAATGACAGTCGTTGCTCTGTAAGATCAGGCACTTCTCCATGTGGGCGTGGCTATCACTTGGTGTGCAGGTAAATACTGCCCCTTGTGTATGGACATGATCAAAACTTAGCAGTGACTGCCACTGTACAGGACAATTTAGATTGTTAACATCACAAGTAAAATGAAAGTACAATAAACAACCTCAGAAGAAAATGACATTTGAGACACATGTGACCTAGATTAAGTATCTTTACTATGTAAAGAATTCTATTTCTTTAAAAATTTAATTATGCAATATTTTTAAACATGAGATATGAGCCAAAGAATACAAGCAGTAAATTCACAGAGAACAAATATAAATATCCGTTATGTATTTTTTAATGTTTAGCTTCACTAGTAAAGAATATACCATTCACCCTGGCTGGTGTGGCTCAGTTGGTAGGAGCATCACCCAGTACACCAAAAGGTCAACAGTTCAATTCCTGGTCAGGGCACATACCAGGGTTGCAGGTTTGGTCCCCAGTCAGACACATCCAGGAGGGAACCAGTTGATGTTTATCTCACATCGATGTCTCTCTTTCTCTAGAATCATAAAATATTTTTTAAAATATGTAGTGTGAAACAATATATTTGCTGTCAAATGCATATTTGAATGAATGTTGATGAAATTCAAGGATGTTTATTCTTCTGGTTGGAGTGCTAACTGGTACAACCTTTCAGAAGACTAATTTAGTAATATGAACCCAAAATCTTGAAAATTTAAATTCTATCTGATCCAGAAATTTTTCTAGAAAATCTCCTTAAGTAATTAGCACTGATGTGTTTAAAAAATTAGTTACAAGAATATTCATTGTGGTGCTGTTTTTATGGTAGAAATATGGAAATAACCCCAGATCCACGTAATAAAGAATAATTTAAGTAAATTTTGGTACATTCATATATTGAACTACTTTGTAACCAATTGAAATGATATTCTGGAAAAACAATGTTGTGATAAAAGATTCACAAATTAACTGAAAATATCAGGTTACAAAAAATACTAAAAGCTTATTCTATTTTTGTTTATGTAAAGAGAGCATACATTTCATTTTTGCATCCAGCAATAGAAATCGGTGTAGACAGACAGAAATAGATCTGTGCAGTGTGAGTAGAACTGGAGGTAAATTGAGAGAGACAGAGACTGATACACTACAGAGATAGACTTAGAGATAAAAATTAAGATAAAGGTATCTACATACAGTAATAAAAGTTTACCTAAGAACACATCTATGGAGGTAGAATTACCAATTCAAACATATACAGGGTGAAGCATAAGTAGGTTTACAGTTGTAAGTACATGAAACAGTTTATTCTTTATTATTATTTCTTAATTATTGTATTATTTTCCATACAAACAATTGTAAACCTGCTTTTGCTCAACCCTGTATGTATATATGTCTGTGTGTATATATTCGTATATGTGTATACATATGGCAAATATTTAGAAGTAGTTATCTATAAGTAGATTAGAATTTTTTCTTCTGTTTACCTGTCTTATTTTGTTTAGAAATTTACAAATTTTAGAAATATTCCAGGAAAATATGTAATACTTTGTAAAAAAAAAAGATAATTTTTAAAGGAAAAGGCCATCATCATCGTACCAAGAACAGTATCATTCCTGTTTTCTGTTAGCCATTTTAATTAATAAAGAATTAAAAGAAAAAATAAAAAATCAAGACCGTTTTAGTCTTCTCCAATCACAATTTAATTTGTTTGTTAATTTATTGGTAATTAATTGGCATCACATTTGAAATTTTTCAGATTTAAAGAAAAACCCTTAAAGACAACACTAGGTGTGTTTAACTGGCTGATGTGTGAAGAACACACTTATTCAAGGCATCAGTTTGATACAGTCAGTGGAGTACATGTTAAAGTTGAAAGAGAATAATAGATTAAAAGTCATGTAAATAGGAGCTCCAATCCTGGTTCTGCTATTTTCAAGGCATGCAGGCTAAAAATGTTCCTTAAAAATTTCCATGTCTCTTTTCTTCATTTGTAAAATTGGGCTAAAAATAACTGCTGGTCTACTTTAAGAGAGAGATGTGAACACAGACATTGATAATATGCATAAAATATGAAGGTTTATATAAGCATTATAATCAGTGTGATTATTATTTAAAAATAAATCAGGAAATTGACAACTTAATTATCACCTTTCTACAAAATATTTAAGTCTAACATCTTTACGCCTTTAGGAAGATACTTTACTATAACAAATACATGGTTTTCTAATGTTTTCTTACTCCTTTTTTATAGACCAGAAACACACTGTACTAAAATTAGTATACATTCAGAAATATTAAGATATATAAAATTAAATAACATTTAGTTAAATTCAAAGAAAGATATATTCAATTGTATTCCTTCCCTATTATATTCTTGAGCCTAGTAGAATACGTGTAGTCACTGATATTCCTAAATTGGGTGCATCCTTTTAATTAGAATCCTATTTAACTTTCGAGTTGAGAGCCTATACTGTTCTTGAAGTATCCTAGAATTAAATCACTTTCACATGTGTTCATAGAGAAAGTTGAAAAAATGTGAATGTCAAAGGAAGTAAATGGCCCAGAACTACATAAGGAACATCTCTGCCACACACAATACAACGGGAAGCTTGCTCTCCAGGGACCCATAAACTAGTTGATTTTGTCTATACATACATGTATATATGTATGTGTTTTATGTACATGATACACACAGATTAATATATTTATTTATACATATATTATATATATTATATACATACCAGGTGTGCAAAAGTAGGCTTACAGTTGAGAGTACATAAAACAGTTTATTCCTGTATTATTATATTCCATATGAACTACTGTAAACTTACTTTGCCCTACCTTGTAATTAGCACAGGGTCTGGTACATAGTGAAATCAATGGGATTTAGCAAACTGTACAAAGATGAAATTCTAAGTTTTAGTTTCCACATCTGTGAAGCGCAAGGAAAAATAATCTATCTCACAAATGTTAAGAATTTAATAAGGTCATGTATGTATTTAGGTCGGTGTCAGGCCTATTCTATGAGCACAGTAAGTGTGAACTCTTCATGTATATACACGCATAAAGTTACAGGGGAAGCTCTTCTAACTTCCCATTAACTGACTACCCAGATTAACCAAAAATTGTATTCTTTGTGTAAAGCATATGAACTAATATCCAAAGTAACCAAACCCCATGGCTAACAATATAACCTCTAGTTACGGTAACCATAGGCCTCAGGCAGTCCAGGCCAGTCGTAGTTTCTGTCCTTTCCCTCCTCAAAGCACCTAGGCTTGGAGGATAAGTCACATGACCACCCTTCCAGTGCACCCTTGGTTTCCATCCCTGCCAGAAAATGTGTATGTGTACCACCTACTCCCTGTATCAATTCCCAATGCTTTTTTTTTGCCAGTTTAACTTATTATAATAATGCAATTAAAATCTACATATACTAATGAAAATTTCTATAGCATTTGACATGCGAGAAAAGACAAAACATCAAGAGATGGGGCTGGAGAGATTTTGAAAACATAGAAGTTTCTGCACTCATTACTTCTCAAGTTTCTCTAATTCAGAGAAAGTTAAAGGAAAAACTGTAGAGAATGCAAGAAAATGTGAAATGTATCAGTAGATGCATACTCCCATACCCACATTACCATTAAACATAAAAATAATCGTGCAAGGGAAAAATGTGTCCAAGCGCACTCATCCAATAAACAAGTGCTGAATCACAAGCCCAAACACGTCTAAACAAGTACTTCTTGCTTTCAGTTGCTAGACAGTAGCCTCTCCTGCCCCACTAATGAAGAGACAATCTGCAAAGGCCAGAGTGAACAAGAAGATATAATGTCATGGTTAGAATGTAATCTGTTAGTTCTAGAAGACTGATTATAAATTTTTATAGGAAAAGAGCATTACAGATTAAGAATAAATCATTATTCTCTATTTGGGCATCATATATATGCAAATTATAAGAGAAAAAAGTGAACAGAGATTGGGTACATCCTGGTGATTCATTTTCTCTGATAGTATTCGACTAAAACTAAGTGCCTATCTCACCCTGTTGTAACACAGCAAAGGATACATATAATATGCAGTTAATCAAAGCATAAACTTTTATGTGGAATCAGAACTGTCATTGCATCCTTAGCATTCACTATGTAATACTCCCAAACTGAAACCATCTATTAGAATGCTGTAACTAGAACTATAAAACAGACTCCAGTTTCATATGTAATTGAGTTGGTCTGTGCTTTGAGAGATTATCTTAATTATAGTGACACCAAAACAATAAAAATGCCAACTAGTTAGGCTTAAAATATGGTTTATGAATTTTTAAACATGGGACATTGGTTCACCTTACATGTTTCATTAACATCAATGGGAAATGTGTAACTAAAAGAATATGCAACATGGAATAATGTTATACTTAATTGGTTCCTTTTTCTATTTTCTTTATCAGTGATGAATTTCATGAAATTATTACAAATAAAGTTGTAGTCTCCAAATTGTTAACGATGTGCTTGTTTCAGATTAAAATATTTGCTATCCATCTTGGTAGCCACTAGCCATATCTATTTAATTTGAAAGGGATCAGAATTAAATAAATTGTACAATTCTGTTCCTCAGTTTCACTAGCCACATGACACGCTCTTAATAAACACATGGCTAGTGGCTACCACAGTGGGCAGAACAAATATGGAGCTGTTCCATCATCTCAGAAAGTTCCACAGGATAGCCCTGACCTAGGCTTTAGTAGCAACTATTTTTAGCTTTGATTTTTTTTTTCCTATGCATTTGGTCCAGTTTAAGACTTTCTAAGAAGCTGGAATGAGATGTTTAAAGATAATATATTGCTATTATTATTATTAATAAGCCAGTTGAGTATTTGATACTACCTTTTAAGGATCTCCAAATCCTCATTTCAACAGCCTAAGTGATATCTCTACCAGAAGTTTCTATAAACCCTCAAATTCATTACTTAGGAAAATTCTACTCACCTTTCCTACACTGTTTTCCAAAAGTTCTGTTTTCCTGTTTCTTCTTTATATGTTTATAATAATACCATCTCCATAGACACCAAATGTAAGCCTTCAAAATCATGTCTTTGATATTTTTTTTCTCTTTGTCTCCTTATGCCCCTGAATTGGCCACCATGCCCTGTATGACGCACACTCTTTTGCCCAGATTTTTGAGGGAAAAATAAAGATGCACATTATGCATGGATAGTACTAAATCTGTATCTATGTAAATGTTTTTAATTATTTCATTTATATTTATGTGTTAAAAGTGTAACTCTAGAAAGCAATAATGCTATCCATATGTTTAAAAATAAATGCTAAAATTCCTTTACAATATAAAAAATTAGTGCCTAAATATAAATAAATTAAAAATTGAATTAAAAAATTAACCCAAAAGATTCTTTTCCTGAAGGTTTGGGCCAAAACACGGGGGGTGTATTATACATGGCAAAATATGGTAATTTTTGTCTTTCCCTCCTCTGCAGCCTCACTGCCACTGTCATCTATCCATCTTTCTCTCATTTTAATTCATCTTCCAAACAAAAGCCACAGCAGCCTTCCTAGAACATAGGTTTGATGACAGACCCAGTTACAAAATGAAGTGCTGACTACTCGGTCTAGCATTTGAGGCTTCATAAACCCTTACACGTGCTACCAGCTGCTCTCACAAAGCCATGGTAACTACCGTTGGGTTTTGGTTTTTTTTAAGCTTTTTCCAAATACCTGAAAATAAGTTCAAGGCCTTTAATCTCTGAGACCCTCAATTCCTTCAACCATAAAGTGGAGGAAAGAAGATTAACTTTCAGGGACAATGTAGAGATTAAAATTAAAGCATGTAATTAATTGTTGCTATTAATATCGCTATCATTGTAACCATGTAGAAACGTAATTTCTTTCATATGACCTTTTTTTCTTTCTTTCCTTTTGATTCAAACTGGTCTCATCCGGCACCCTGACTCACCTGCCTCCTTCTCCCTTCTAGGACCACTTCCTTAAGGAGTAAGCCCTCAGGACAATGGGTTTCTGATCCACATCGATTAATCTTAAAACAAAGTGTCTGGTCTGTTGAGTCCAGAGACAGAGCTGCCAAACAAACTAGAGATAACATGTAGCCCTCCGTCGTGTTTCAGCTCCAGACCCTGAAAAGCAGTCATACCAGACAAAGTGACTAACATCAGGAGCAGATGTACTGATCAATGACCCTCCTTCCCTAGAGTCAAACAATCAGTAGAGACCATGACCTGACCACATGGCTAATTCCCTTAGTCACAGTGATTATTTTTAACCTGTATAACCCTTGTCCTGGAAGCCATCAGGGAGCCAGGTCTTTGCGCATTAGCCGACCTGTCTCCAAACATGGGCCACTTCCTAAAAATAAACCCTTACTTTGCTCCAAACTCCTATTTGTGTCATATTGGGCTCTGATGCACACAGGCAAATGGACCCCTTTAGTCTGGTGACATTGCCATCATCTTCTACATCATCATTAATTTGGCTCTAGCCTCCAAGCTTCTAGCTGCATTGTCAAAGTCTGCATAGACAAATTGGAAAAGACCTCGAGTTTCATTTCACTGGTGAAGGAAAATGGGTCAGACAAGGCACCATCCACTTGCCAGGACTCATCATATCATCGACAAGTAGCCTCAGGATACCAATGACCTTCTCCTTATCACCAAATGTTACTCAAAGGTCGTTGAAGCCCAATGCTGTAAATAACCTTATATTGTTTTTATAGGATTTCTGAATTTAGAGCAAAGATTTCCATTGTATTTCTACCTCCTGATGCAAACATCACATCTGTAGCCTGAATGCTTTATTCTCAGATACAATACCAATCCTATCAATACAGAGAGTAATGTTATCCCATTACTACGAAATAAAAATTGGAATATTGTTACCATAAGACTTGTCTCAATTTTCATTCTTTCATTTTTATAACTTTCAGTTGAGCTTTTTAATTCTTTAAGACCCTGTTTTCAGCTCTTTATGTACCACCCATTTAGGAGCAATCTTCAGTGAAAGTAGCTGCTTTTTGATTTAACAAAGCAATTTATTAGCAAAAGCATAGGATTTGCTGAATGACCATAACATCTGTGTGAAGCTGTCTTAGCAAGTTAATATTGAATCTCAGCTTTCCTCATACACAGTCCTGTTTTGAGTAACAATAAAATAATGCTTGAAAACCAAGTTTTCAAATGAGAGGTCTTTGAAAAGGTAGTACTTTGATCCTCATGGAGAATGGGGGGTGAATTAGGTTATAAGTTGCTCTAAATAAAGGTCTTCGGTTTGTAAGATGCAAATTATGCTTTCCTTTTGTTTCCTCTTGTTTTCAAAATGGAGTTTAGAAGTTGTTAGAGTATATGGAGAATTCTCTCTCACCAATGGTAAAAATATGGTTTTAAAAATAACTACAAGTGAGTGGGCCCCTACAGAATGCTCAAGTATTAAAAAAATATATATGTTGCATTTAGAAAAAAAGAATGCCATAAGGCCTGTAGGAAAATATAAAATTGTGCCCTTTAAGATACATCTGCAAATACTATCCATTTTGGTTGTAGGACAGAACCTAAAGACCTCAATTATTTTTTCAAATATGGTAAATGTTCAGCAACTGAATTACAGTAACATTGATTGAAGGGAACAGAATACATGTTGCACTTCTATATAATTTGCCTCAAATACTGGCATCATTCCAATATACCCATAAGTGTCAGAATTTTGCTCCCTGAATCAACAACATCAGATCCACTTAAAATGCCTATTTGAAGTGCAGATTCTTGGAAGTAACTTAATTTTGGAGGTGGGGTCTGATCTGCATTTTAACAATCACCCCAGATAATTTCTAGGTGCTCAAAACTTAAAAACCATGCACTATATTGTTTCAAATGAAATCGATTGAATTATAAAGCCAATGACAGATGAAAGGCCACGTGGAACTTCTCCATCTCTCCCCAAAGTCATACTGCACAACTGAAGTCCTTACTTCAGTTGTAGTGAATAGTCAGCCTGTATAATTTCCATTAGCATAACGCTTGGTTTTCAAATTTTCTTGACAAAACTTTGATCAATTAAATAATAAAATAGACTAAGGCTTATATACCCAACATAAATTTATTTATAAAATTATTTTAATCAGCATAACACTTCTCCAGGGGAAAAAATATTTTCCTTGCCTTGCAAATATATTCAAATGTATTTTCCTCGAGTTTGCATTAAAATTCATTGATGAAAACTCGTAAGTATCTTTAAGATAAATTGAAAAAAGACATCTATCCTGAAAAATGAGACTCTCCCATGGGTAAGTGATAATTATGATAATCAGTTGTACAGAACTCTAAACAATGACAATAAAAAATAAAATTTCATAGTTAAGAAAAACAAACAATTGTCAGTCTTCCCTTCCCCTATCTCTTCATATTTCTGTCAGAATCTCTGAAGGAAGCACATATCAAGTACTGCATTTTAGTTCTGAAGACAACATTCTTTTAATAAAAGACACAAGTTAACAGCTTTGCTCAGAATTAAACCTAATAGGTGGATAAGCTTGTATTTCAGTAGAAGTCATTCTTGCATATAGTGTTCAATCAGTGCATCACAAATTTTTACCACAAGAATGCCTATAACTGTGAAAGGTCATGAATCCAGTATGTGGTTGTAATTTGACCTTCAGGTTCTTTTTTAAAGTTGGTTGCATAGCTATCTTTTCCTTCCCTTATATTTAAAAACTCCCAGTGAAAATGAAGGTAGACAGTAGGAAAAAGCTAATGTAGCAATTGAAATAGTTCCTTTTTATCATTTCATGAATGCATAGAACCAAAATAGTCTGGCAACCATAACCATTAGGAATGTGCATATTCAGATGGAATAGCAGGGATTCCTAAATTAAATGAAATTCAGAAAAGTCTTTTAAAATCTGTTCTTTTTTTCATACCAATGGCTTCAATAGTGTCAACTCTGCATATGTTACAAGATCAGTTTATATCCACAAAAAGAAAAAATTTAGCCTAAAATGTCTCTTACCTCATGTGATTGTGGAAAAGCAATCTCTGTGAGAAGCCAACAGCCCAGCAAGCCTGATCTCTCCAGACACAATGTTCTTGCTGAAAATCAGGCCTCTTTACCATACATTACTCACTCATGGATTACTGGGGTATTAAAAGGCTGAAGCCCCTTTTCAGCTTACTTGGGAATAAAAGCACTAATTTCATCTACAAGTATTGACAACAACATACTAAAAACTAAATTATTCTTCATTTGAAAGGGTTACTAAAGTTGCCAAAGATGATTACTTCACAGCTGGATCTGCGTGTCAGGAGATCCGGCAACCTGACATTGCCTAGAGCCCATTGCCCTGATTTGGCTTCAACTTAAACGGCCAATAGCAACTAAGACTCACAGTTACCCACGTAACATTCAAGATTTTCAGAAAAATTAAGTTTTGAATCATCATTATTTCCAATTAGTAAACATTATATCTACAGACTAGCAAAAAAACCAAAAAACAAAACAAACAAAAAAAAAAACTGAGGTATTACGAGACTGCTTTCCTAGGAGGTTAAATTTAAAGGGTTCAGTGTAACACATTGTGAATTTTAACAATGCCTAGGTGGAATGTGGTGCTTTACTAGATCTTTCTTTTAAATTTTTTATTATTTTCCTGTTGACTAAAAAGGAAACTCTTGCCTCCCTTTTGGTTTGAGGTTCAGAATGTCAGTGCTGCATGTTTGGTTTCTGGTTCACAGTTTGGGTGGGTGCAACTTTATGCTCATTAAAAGTAGAGTTAAATATGATTTTCAAAGTTGTGCTTCAGTTTTTCCATTATATAAGATTTAAACATGCACAAAGTACATATCAAAAATGAAGTTATCTGCTCCCCCACACAAACATCTACTAATATCAAATACTACATCAGCTTATAAATGGACCACCATAAAACAGAGTTCTGCCAAGATAATACATAGTTGAATGAGTTGTAATTATCAGCTTGAGCAAAGTAATAGCCTGATTTGTTAAAGGTAATAAAGCATAGAAAAATTATTCTGTTCTTCTATGTACACATTCTCGTATTCTTCTAGCTCAAAAGCGTATACCTGAATAGCAAAACTCTCATCCACCTTTCAATATTATATTGAATAATATTTTGTCTTTTCTAATCAATTTGTAGATATAACCCCTCCTTTCAGGGAAATGCTGACTTGTAAAGTCCTTGTTTCTATGTAATGAGGACTTTCACCTTCCTCATAGCAAGGATTCCGTAAGACAATTCAAGAAGATATTTAGAAGTTTCTCAGAATTTTTTAATCAATTCAGAACTGATAAGGATTAATTAGCGACATCTGTCTTCCTGACAGTCCTGATGTGGAAATAATAACCAAACAAAAGCTCAGTCGATAGAAATTGGCAGTGATAAGTACTTAATGCATTTCTCCCTCAAGTGCAAATCCCTGCTTCAAAGACATTACAGAAAATAATGTTATAGTGAGACAGAGGGTAAGTTCCACTGAGCTTGGGGATGGGCCAAGGCAGTCTAGGAACACCTAGCTCTTCTTAAAGTAACGGTGAGTAATAACAGAAATCCACCACACCCACTGAGAGAAAGAAGGCTTAAGGCAACAAGCTTCACATGGATGGACTACACATTGTCAGCAAGTTCAAGTACTGAAGGAAGAGGATCTGTCCAGAGGTGGGCAAAAGTAGGTTTACAGTTGTGAGTACACAGTGTATTTTTGTATTATTATTTATTTATTATATGTTTTTCCACATGAACAACTACAGACCTACTTTTGCCCCACCCTGTATTTACTCATCTCTGTTTTATGGGTAACGGAAGTAGAAGAACGGCAATTGGCTTACAGCTGATGATTAATAAAGAAAATTACACAACCATACTGATTGACTATTCTCATATCCAGTGTGTGATCTTAATCTTTAAGTGGTTCCTCAGCACTGGGAAGCAATTTGACTATATTCTCTTAGGTTAAGATGCATGGGTGTGTTTGCACGGGGCCCCCATGAAGAAGACCTCGTGTTTGGTTCAATGCTTCGCTGTCACTCCATTGAATTTCTAATAATTTAATAACAGAACTCTGACACTGCCTTTTCTCCAGGCCCTGCAAACTATACTGCCAGTGCTAAGCTTTGTGAAGTCACTCCTACACTCTTCAACTTTCCCAAATGACTATTTCATATATTATTTACTTTTCTTCCTTCTCTTTCTTGTTCTCAGTTCGATAGTTTGTGTGTATTATTTTACTACACAGAAAATGAAAACAATCAAAAGAGAATTTCCACCCCCTCCTAAAACCATATGCAATAACATACCTACACCTGAACCCATATAATCTTGTGTCTTCTCCTAATAAATTGGGTAAATGTTTCTTCCTTATATCTAAAGCTATCTAACCCACAGGGAATGTGAGTTCTACTCAGTGTCTGGTCTACGCAATCCCATGACAGGCCAATAAATCAGACTAATTTTGGATGACAGTATTAAGAGACCCCATTTTGCCCTCACCGCTGAGCCACATTCCCCATTTCTACCATATTAGCACTAGGGATGATATTTTGGATCTCTATGTTTTCATTCTTTATTTTTCAGGAAAAAATACTATATATAGAGGTCCCTCAAAGGCTTCAACAGCAATCACTTAATAAATATCTGCTCAGAGAATGAGTGAATAAGGCTAATAATTTTCATAAACATTTGTTTAATCTGCCAAGAAACCTTAAATTTTAAAATTTCCTAATCTTGACTTTCTTACCACAATTATTATATTTTATTCTCATTCCCTTAGAGAATAATGTGGATGGGTACTGTATTTGTGATTTTGCCAACTATAAAAACCTATTTCAGCCCTGGCTGGTGTAGCTCAGTGAATTGAGCACAGGCTGGGAACCAAAGCATTGCCGGTTCGATTCCCAGTCAGGGCACGTGCCTGGGTTGCGGGCCAGGTCCCCAGTGAAGACCATGTGAGAGGCAACCATATATTGCTGTTTCTCTCCTTCTTTGTCTCCCTCCCTTCCCCAATCTCTAAAAATAAATAAATTTTTTAAAAAAACTATTTCAAGTAAGATGATAGTGTCAAAGACTCAGTTTACTTGAGAAGGTAACTTACAATTTTTTTTGGTGAAATGGTAAAGCTATGTATGACTCTATAGAATTCAGGCTTTACCCTCTCCCTGTCACAGGCCATCTACAGCTTGGCTGAAGTCCTTAATATTCCTCACATAACATAACAAACAAATCTCACAATTTGTTCTTTTATTACGCCACTTCCAACCAAGCCAAGTGCAAACAGCTCAGCTCAATCTTATTTTTCTCCAGAAATAAAGATACAATTCAATTTCTCCATACTTACAGGCAATTCAAC
Source organism: Micronycteris hirsuta (assembly GCA_004026765.1). Classification (NCBI taxonomy): domain Eukaryota; kingdom Metazoa; phylum Chordata; class Mammalia; order Chiroptera; family Phyllostomidae; genus Micronycteris; species Micronycteris hirsuta. The sequence continues at coordinate 22,621 of PVJI01003754.1, read as the reverse complement.
TTACATGTGAAAATTAGAAGAATAGACTAGATGAATGTTTTCTAATTGTGTCGGTTTCATAAAAATATTTTAGGAACAGTACTTGGAAAGTGGGGAAAGTAGGAAGGAATCCAGTGAATTTCCCACTTAGCAAAGCAAATCCATATTTATCTTCCTTAATCACTCAGTAACATTTAAGATGTCCTTCTGCTAAAAACTGCCTTAAGATCCCTTACAGTTCCAAATGCTTGCATAAAATATTTTTTGTTGAGTATGAGAAAATCATATAGTAAATTTGTTATTCAAAATATCTATATCAAAGAAAGAAAGAGTATGTTTCCTCAGAAGAACAACTGAGTTACGGTAAAAGTGCAGTGATTTTAGGCAGTTACAGGAGAAAAGGAAATGAGTAACAAATGGCAGAGAAATAAGAAAAAAATGCAGAAAGCACATACCCACCACTGCTATTATTCTACTGCCCTTAAGCACTTAGAAAATGAGCTTACCCAGCTTTAAAAATTTGAAAAAAAAATTGGAATTTCTTAGTTAAAAAAGAATTAATTTAAAAATCTGTATAACTCCTAATGTTTGATGCATAAATAATATCCTCATTATTTTTAGGCCCTTAAAAAGATTTCAACTTTAAAGTCATGGGGAATAATCCCTTCGCCCTTCTCACCCGGCCCCCAGTCCCCTCTTCTCTGACAGCTATCAATCTGCTCTCTGTACCCATGAGTCTGTCTGTCTCTACTTTGTGTGTTAGATTATTTTGTTCATTAGATTCCACATATGAGTGAAATCACATGGTACTTGTCTTTCACTGACAGACTTATTTCACTTAGCATAATGTTCTCCAGGTCCATCCATGCAAAGAAAAGGAAAAAAAAAAAGATTCATGGACATAGACAACAGTGCAGTGATTACCAGAGGCAAAAAGGGGAGGGAGGGGGTAGAAGAGGACGGAGGGGGAGTAAATGGTGATAGAAGACGACGTGACTTGGGGTGGCGAACACACAATACAATATGCAGATGATGCATTGTAGAATTGCATGTCTGAAACCTATATAATTTCATCAACTAATGTCACCCCAATAAATTCAGTGTAAAAAAAGATGAACTCATTGGGAATAATTTAATTTATAGAAATGTAATTTTAAAATCAAGGAAATATATCAATGCAAAAAGAAGAAAAAAACTGTGCCTAATTATATATATATCAGCTTTTATTTTTTTGCCTAACCCTGGAAGAGACCACGATATCCTTCAATGAATGAAGAGATAAACTGTGGTCCATCCACAGTGAAATAATACTCAGTGATAAAAAAGAAACGAGCTATCAAATCATGAAGATACACAAAAACATTAAATGTGTATTTCAAAAAGGCAAAACTATGGAGAGAATAAAAAGATCGAAAAGACTGGTGTTTCCCAGGAGCCTGGGGGACGGGGCAGGAGGAAGAGCTGGCGCATGGGGGTCTTTAGCATAGTAACATTATTCTGTGTGATATTTTAGCGATGGAGATAGGTCATCATACCTTTGTCAAAACATATGGAATGAAGTACAAAGAGCAAAGCCTAATGTGAACTTAGGACTTTAATTAATTATGTTTATCAGCATAGACCCATCAGCTGTAACACATGTCCCTCACTAGAAGGTGTAGTAATAATAGAAGAAATGGGAGGAGAGAAGGCATATATGGGAACTCCGTACTTTCTGCTCAATTTTTCTGTAACCCTGAACAGCTCAAAACACAAAAGAAAACAAAAATATATCTATTTTTAAGGCCCATTAAAAAATAAGAGAACAAAAGTATGCCAGTGACATAATTCTACCGTATGAAAAGCATTAGCAACCATAGAGTGCGTTTTTTATCCACAAGGACTTTGAGGACAAATAGACAAACACTTCAGTTTAAGCTTTGCTGTTTACCACCTGTGACCTTGGAAAAATATTTTAACCTCTCAAAATCTAAGTTTTGTCATTTACAAAATAGAGACAACTTCTGTAGAAATACCTGTTTTTTGTATCAATATAAAATATTCAAAAAACAAAGTCTATTTGTTCTTGTGGAAATTGGAATAGTATCAAGTTATGATATGGTTCACTTTTAACCAGTGGTATAAATTTACTATCTTTCACTTACTGGAGTTCTGTAATAAGCAAGTTTATTATTTACATTATTATGAATTATATAATAAGAAGTCTTGCTGATTTTTCAGTCTTAAAGAGATAGTAAATTTATAGCAATAAGGCTCCAATCTGAACTTCATAAATAGATGCCGCTCCTTTCTAGATAAGAGCAGCTTAGGAACATAACCATTTTGTTGAATATTTTATGTTAAACCACATTTTCAACATTTAGTAGAAGAGGAGTGTGCCTCTGTTCTTCCCAATAAGAAGCATGAGCAGCCCTTTAAGTATTCACATGTCTTACTGAGCACTTACATTACTGTGCCATCTATTGCTATTTGTAAAATATTTATTTCACATTACTCTCGTTGCTTGATTCAGGTTTTATTTCCACAGAGAGCTTTAGAGAAGCTTTTCAAACATTCTAAACCTAACTTAAATCCCTTTTCTCTGTGGAGTTCTTAAATTGTGTTGGTTTGCTACCAGAAATTATTTCTCAGAAATCATACTCGAAGAATTCTGAAGCTGTCCAAAATCATAAGCCACGCGTGGCCTGAGAGGCTTGGAGAGTGGCTGATTCACGGAACGGGGCTTTGCCCTCAGAGAACTTGGAAAGGCTGTTCCCAGTGTCCTGCTGATTCATTGTCTGACCTTGCTCAAGGTCTCTTTCTCACTGGAGGTAGGAAATGAGCAAAAAGTGTCAATATCTTCTTCATTCTTTAATGACAGCTTATGAATTAATAGCCTTATCTTCAGATACAAATCTTAAAAACACATACTACTAAGAACTGCAAGTATCACTATTATTTATGCAAAATGGAATGGGAAAACTAGAATGTATTAGTTCTTGATAAATAAGAGTAGAGCACTGGCACAAAGGCAAGAGGCCATTTGTTCTTAGTGGAATTTACTTTCTATTATAATATTCAAAAGAAAGAAAGAAACTGAGTATTGCGCAGAGAAACCCACAACTGTACAATGCATGCAGGGATTTTGGAGTTGAATTTAGTTGACACTTAAAGTTCACTTTTCACACGCTGTAGCTTTGTTTCGTCTGTGAAAGGCCCAGCTGCTTGCCCAGCTGTCTATCAGTCCTACTTGATCATAGCTTTATTTGTGGAATTCTGGACTCCTGCAATTTCCTCTGGAACTAAAAGTGGGAGACATATATTTTCTTTGTTTGAAGGTCATACCAAAAAACTTCTGACTCTATGAACATAAAAATTACAAAGGAGCGTTACTGAGGGATTCTTGTACAAACCTATGGCATTTATAAAAATTCAACCCTGATTGGGTTATTATGGCTTCATTAGATAGCTGCTGAATGGACCATCATGGCAAGAGAAAGAACTCAGCTTTTGCTCAAATACTCGATTTCTATTATTTCCAATCTCAAGTCTCTATTGAATAACTTCAAATGAATAAACAAAACACAACCTATGAGACAATGCCACGTTCTTTAGACTTACCATTTGTCAAAACGAACAGAATAACTGGGAGCTGTAAGTGAGTGGGGGCAACAGGCCAGAGTGTGAAGAGCTTTTTCTGACACCAAAAGATCGTGTGACCGAGGGCAAGCACCGGGCCTCTGCCTCCACACAACTGAGGATAATGCACAGGGTGAATGGTTTTCTAATTGTGTTCCAGAACCTCTGGGCTCTGTAATGTTATTTTAGAGAAGGCTAAGGTGGAAGAAAAGAAAAAGAAAAGAAGTTCAGATGGCCAGGGTTTTCACTCCCCTCCCCCGCTTCTCTTAGAAACACTCTGTACTTATCTTTTTATTCTTGGGGTTCATCATAAGATTTAGTTAATAAAAATATTTCTTATTTTATACTTTAAGTAATTAGGTCATTTATATACTCCATATAATACTAAGTTGGGGTCAGGAGACATAAGTCCTTATTATCATTGCAAATCTGATCAAGTCAATTCACACAATGGTATGCATTTTATTTAAGCTCTCTTTAATGGTTAAAATATCTAATTCTCTTGGATAGCAAATGAAAAGGAGAAAAATGTAATTTTCCAACCAGTTACGTCATAACATCAAATTTAAATTACATCATTAATAAAATCTTAAAATTTTAAAAATCCTTAACTTTTCAAAGTGACTTCACACACATCACTTCATTTTTAGTGCATGAAGTTATTATGTGTTTATATTTATCACATGTACACATGTGTATATATCAAAACATTTATCAAAAATCCATCAATGTAACTTATTAGTGAGAACTTACGAGTTAATAGGTTAAAGAAAGTAAAGTAATCTGGACACTGTCAACATAGTAGGATGACAACTCCGGATTTCTCTGGACAATGGTAGCTGTACCGAAAGAACCACCTGCGTGTGTACTTAGTAATTTTTATCATATTGAAAATGGAAATCAGCCTCCAAAACACAGCAGGTTGAGAGACATCTTCAATCACACTTTGGGATATTAATAAATTATGACACTGAACTATGTAAGATAATTTACTTTTAGGGGAAAAAAACTACATTTAAGAGGAGGATGTTTCTTTTTCTCTATTACAAGTATATTGATGATTTTAAGTTAATATTTCAACTTTGAACTCTTATTTAATAGCAGATTCATCTTCTATCTTGGACATGAAGTTTCTCACATACTTTACCCTCCTTGTGTTAGCACTGCAAAGCCCACAGACACAAAGTTAAAAAGACAAGCTTTTACATTAAGGAGATACATAACCCATGCTCCACACACCTACTTAGAAATTCGATCAACCTCAGTATAAAAGGACAGTTTTATCAAGTTTTACTTGATAAAAATATGACTTTTACAATGGAAATGTTTTCACTTTGACGAGAACAGTTAAACTCCAGGTCATACAGTTCAGAGATGAGCTAAATCATTCTGGGGCAGTTTCACAGGTTGGCACTATTCTGGGAATACCCAAAAGCCGTCCCCTGTTCCAGAACTGGCTGTCCTGTCCATTACACCCATTGAGAGCGCAGCTCTGAATGGAACAGAGCAACAAAAACGAAAGAAGTAGTTGATCCACCATGTGAGCATAAAGAAACCTCGATTTCTACAAAAAGAACTTCTCTAAACAAAAGAGAAAACTAGACTAGTCCCTAAGATCACCTCCTCTTCCTAAGAGTGAACTAATGTAAACATCCTTCTTCCTTAGTTAATTAAAAGAACCAAAAATAACTCTTCCACACTGTCCAGTTTAATACAGATTTCCCAAAGCTTTAGGTATATTACTTGAAATTCTGAGGAATTCTTCCCTATCCTCAGCAACACATTTTCCTCTGTGGCTTAATTTTATAAACCTTGAAATTGCTAGAAAATGAGCTTTCATTGAAGAGGAAAAGATGGTATTTAAAACAAATCATCAAATTCAAACTTCTTATCCTACCAGTGCAAACCGACAGCATACGTGTACACATAATCAAATGAGAAATAATAATTGTCCATCTCAGTGGATTGCCCAGCACAAGAAAGTCAACTGCCTAAAGGATATGTCAAGAATAATTTCTTCTCTCGCATCGTTCTCATGCTGTGCTTTGTTACAGGGTGATTTCATCAATGGACAGTGTATGAAGTGCTCAGGGAACAGGGTTGGATCTTGATTCTCACGCACTTCCTCACACGGGAAGAAGGAATCAGGTGATCCTCCAGAAGCAAGCAGCTCTTCTCTTAGTCTAGTGGTGGAAGCTTTTTCTAACAGCCATATTTCTGTTTTGCATAGAAATGGAAAGAGAAGGAAGAAGACCTGTTCTCTAAAAGTGAGCCGGGACAAAAGAGAGAATGATGTAGCAAGGCCAATCTGACTCTTCTTTTCCAGAGAAAAATTCCATCACGTAGAATAGTTTTTCAAATATAATCATTAGATGCAAATTAGATGACTAAGGTGCTTATGTGCCTCTAATTTTGGAAAGGCCCAGTAGCAGCCCAGGAAGAAAATGTGCCAGCAGCCAAAACAGCCCCCCAGAAAAGCTACAGCATGCAAATGTTGTCGGCACATCTCATGGTCTGTATTTTTTAGGACTCCTCCATAAGATTAATTACCAATGGCCAAAGAAAAGTAGGATTTCTAATTAAGTAAGCATATATATATATATATATATATATATATATATAGGATCATATATATATATATATATATGCAAACACATTTTTCTAATTATATATACATATACTTTAAATTATATATACATGTATATTTCTAATTATATATTGTATGTTTCTATAATGTATACATATATTCCTTAGTACATATATATTTTTTACATATGTACATTCTTTAAGATAGAAGATTTATATCTTAATGGAGCTAATTAGTGGAAGTGACAAAAATTATGTTCTCATGGATATGGTGAGCTTCCGGAAGTTTTCAGAAAGTGCCACTGCCCACGTAATACATCTGTCCTATACATGTTTACTGGTACTAGATCTTCTAACAGAGAACAACGTCTTCAATTTTACAAGGTAATTTGTTTCGAATAGCAATATATGGAGTACAATTTTTTATTTGAATCTCCTCTATGATATGAAATATTGTAACTAATACTTTCCTCAGAACAGGTCTGTGTAGTTGGATGAAGGGCATTAGGGCATTAGATGCCTCAAAGGAGTTCAAACAAAACCGACAGAGCCAGGATGCAGGAGGAGAGGCCAGGAATGCTGAGGACACGCTGCGGCTTCCCCTAAGAGGGTGCTGACTTGCTTGAAAAATAATCTCCAAGGACAAATCTTAGACTTTCTAAGTGAAGACCATAAAAAGGGTTAAATCTAACTCCACGGAAAACAAACAAGCCAATGAATGTAACTGAAAATTTCCAACCACAAGGCAGACTAGATGTATGGGTTTTATATCCACTATTATAATTCCCAAATGTGTGGAGGGTTTTGTGTGTGTGTGTTGTTCATAGAATTGTTGAGGAAAGCCTATGGTTTCTCCATATCACTTGTCTTGAAACCTGAAAATATAGCCATTCATAAAATGCCACCAGTAACTTTATAAGATACTGACGCAAAGACAATAGTTATGTACCCTGGGGGTTGATCCTTGCTCTTCACTGCCTGAGTTACTGATTTATTGGTTTATTTAGTACCAACCATTCTGCAGGGCACTCCACATCTGTTCCCTCATTTGTGCATTATACGAGGCCTTATGGTGCATAAATACTCACTTTAAAATGCGATGGATAAAGTTTAATATTAGTAACTTGAAGCCACACAGCTAATGGGAGAACTGGTACCACAGGCTTATTCTAAAAAATGACACTCGTATAATATGATACTAATATACAGGGACGAGTACAGCATGTTCCTTCCCAAAACAGGTCCTGTTCCAAATGCTTTCCAAATATCAGTTTATTTATCTGTGTAAATAAAGGAAGCTGATAGACAGAGTTAAGTAACTCACCAAAGGTCACACAAAGTAAACCGCAGAGCCAGGATTCAAACCTAGGCAGTATGACTCCAGAATCAAGAATTTTACCACCCAGTCATACTGCTTTTAAGTAGTAAAAGCATGCTCTTAATATTAATGGCAATTATTGTAACCCATTTATTCAACAAATGTTTTTGAGCGCCTATCTATTTCAGGTCCTGATCTGGGTTCTTGAGATGAAGCTAGGATCAAAACACATCAAAGCCCCTGCCCTCAGGTTGTATTCTAGTGCAGAAGTCAGAAAACAAGCATTACCGACAAGTTAAATTTACTGCACATCATTCCTGTGGAGAAAAATAAACCAAATAAATGAAATAAGAAAATCTAGATGTATAGGGAGTAAATATTTACTATTTTCAATCTCCTTACTGTAGAGATGACATTTAAGGAGAAGGCCGAAGGAGGTGAGTGTGTGAAACACATAGATACGTGGGGGAAGAGCATTCTATCAAAGAGAACAGCCAGTGCAAGGACCCTGAGGCCAGAGGACACCTGCCTCTGTGAATAACAGCAAGGACGGCGCAGCGGCAGCAGTATGAACAAACAGATAGACTTAAAAAGTGAAGTCAGGGGTGATCTAGTTTTCCAGAGCCTTGGAAGGACTTTCGCTTTTACTTGGAGAAAAATGAGATGCTGTTGTTGGATTTTCAGCTGAATGGCGTTTTGGTCAAGAATGGACTAAAAAGTTTTCCAGAGCCTTGGAAGGACTTTCGCTTTTACTTGGAGAAAAATGAGATGCTGTTGTTGGATTTTGAGCTGAATGGCATTTTGGTCAAGAATGGACTAAAGCAGGAAAAGGTTCGAGTGGGGAGGTCTGTAAGAAAGTTATTGTGCCAATACAGGTGGGGGGGCATTGGCCTGGGCTTGAGTAGTGGTGGTGGTGGGGCTGGAGAGAAGGATCAAATTCTAGATGTATTTTGAAGGCAGAGCAAATAGAATTTCCTAAGGAATAGAATATACGGAGTAAACAGAGAGAAAGAGAGAGGTTAAACTTGACTCTGATGTTTTAGGCCCATACACATTACAGGATAAAGTTGACTAATCTCAGAGAAGAGGTTTCCAGGAGCTGATTTCGAATTTACTAGAATTTCATTGGGAGGTATGTGAAGTCCAGTGGAGACTATAAGGCAACTAAGAAGAGACATCAAGTAAGGCAATTGAAAGAAGGAATCCAGAATTTGGGGAAGAGAGCTGTATGCATCGCCCAGTAGGTGGAGTTTAAATTTCTAAGACTGGAAGAGATTGCCTGGAGAGGGCAATCCAGAGAGTAAAATTTTGAGAACTGAGAGATTGAGAGAATTCAATCCTTAGAATATTAACAGAAGAGAAAACAATAAAAGAGACTGAGAAAGAACAGACAGAAGGTAAAAGGGCAACCAGATGATCTGTAAAGCCAATCTTTCAAACAGGATGAAATGATCAATTGTGCCAAATGCTGATGATAAACATTTTTGTTGTCAGAATCAATCATTTCACCTTAGTTTTAGCAACTGGTCGTCAGTGGTAACTTGGAAAGAGACATCTCTGAAACAGAGGGTTGAAAACCTGAGAGTGGTAGGTTCAAGCAAGACTGGTAGAACAGGGAATGTAGAAAAGAAATACGGACCACTTTTTGGAGAAATGTGTCTGTAAAAGGCAGCCAAGAAGTTGGAGGCTGGAAGACATTAGAGTATGTTTCTATGCTGATGAGAATTATTACAGGGCTGAAAGAGAAAGCATACCTGAGAGAGGAGACTTGCTGGAGAGGTGTTACTGACGAGATAAAATGAATGGGACTGCTGAACATGAAGAGAGACCGTTACCGATAGGAGGAGTTGTTCACTCATAGAAACTGAAGGAAAAGCAGAGGATGAGGATGTGGGTGAGAGAGACAGATAAGTGGGTACATGGACACATAGGTTTCTTTCAGATTAGCACTATCTTTTTAATGAAATATGAAGTGAATATAAAACAGCACAACTACCACTAACATTGATCAAGCATCAACTATGTAACAAGCACAGGGCTGGGTCCCTTATGTCATTTAATACCTCTTATAATTTATGGAGTAGATACTACTCTTGCATTACTATGGAGAAACTGGATAGCAAGAAAACAACTTCTATTTCATTTCAAAAATGCATTTTTAATTCAACACATGTTAATAGTTAGAAAAAGCTAGTATTAATAAAGCATCTATAAATATTAATAAACAATAGTTTTTAGATCAAGTCTATTTTCTGTCAGCAAATTTAAAGTTAATTCTTGTTTTTTTTTCTTTTATATTAAGAAGATGAAAATAACATAACATGGGAATATAAAGAGTGGGATTGAAAGAGTGGGATTATTACCTTTTATAAAGAGCTTTTATTATGAAGTTTACTATAAAATAAAATACACATAGAAGTAAAATAATATTTCCCATCTTCTACGTATTATCTGAAATATTTAGTCTATTTTAGTAAACTCTATGTCAGAGAAAAAGAAAAGATTTCTCTAAGACTAATCTCCAATTAATGACATGGCCGGCCAATCTTCTCAAACCTTTGCTAGATTTATGGTTTCGGCTGAAGAGTGGAGGGAAAACATGAGATGCGTCCATTTATTCAAATGTGCTTCTTGCACTGCCTTTCACGTGACACGGCTAGAATATTTAAGTTTAAGAGTCAGAAAAGTAAAAGGAATGTGATGGTGGCAACCAAAAAAAGTGAATTTTTAATAAGCTGTAAGAGAGCAAACAGAAAAATAAGGCCTAAGTCACTGATTTTTCACCTTTCCTACGTCATTCAGGAAAAGCACTGAGAAAACAAGTTACCTGGCACATTTATAGTGCAGAGCTCCCCAGACGCTCTCATTTTCTCAAAGCGGCAGACAGAAATCTGTGTATAACCCTCATTTACTTTAAAATTTTAATTCACATTACAAAAAAAAAATTGAAATAAAAAAAAAAAAACAGGGAAGAGAAAGGAAACAATTACGGAGTAGAAAATAAAAGTCGCTACAACTGTCCTAAGGCCTGTGACCTCTGGGAGCTGACACATCACTTCGTTCGATAGTGAGAAGGAATGTTTGCTGAGTAAGTCAATGAATACATACTAAGCAAATATCCAGTACAATATTTTTTAGCTATTTTTCACCTATCCCTTTGTAAAATGACTTCCCAGAAGCTAATGAATACATAAAAAAAAAAATTAGCAGCTTCTATTTTGACTCAGAATGACTAGTGTTTTAAAAACAAAAATAGATATGCAGTACTCTAATGTGCCCTTAGGCAAGCTACACAACCTCTCTGATCTTTACTTTCCACATTCACTAAAGAGGAAAAAACTTATTTAATGAGTGATTGTAGCACACCAATGTAATACAATGAAAACACTTCGGAAGGAGTCTGAAACACCACAAAATGAAATCCATGCTGTCATAATTATCCCCTTCCCTGATACAGCCTTTCCACACCCTCCTGGGATGACGTACTTCTCCCTCCTGATTCATTTTTAACGGATTCGGAAACAGCCTCGGCCATTCTTCAGCCATCCCACCACCCCAGCTACTGAGTTCACTATATGATCTTATGGCAGTGAATTTCAGAGCAAGTTTTATTAAAAATTAGAGGAGGAAGGGAAAGAATGGCTAAAATTTGGCTCCAATTAGAGCTACAGAAAATAATGACTTATATTTGCATACTTGAGTTTATCTTGTCTTTCCCACATTTACTGAATGGAGGACTGTTCAGGAGCAGGAGAAGGAAGACAAGCCCTCTTCTTGCTTTTAATCCTCCGCAGCTTCTGGGACAGCTTCTCTAATGATGCTGTTTAGCCACCTCCAAAGCACTTATTTTAAACGTCCAGAATGGGGACAACTGTTTGCCACCAGTAAGCCTTCGACTGCCCTTATCCATTCCAAAGCAGCTGCTGAATTTCTTAAAACCAGCAATTACAACTTGCTTGCCCAAGCCCTCACAGCTTCCCGTAAATGGATTTATCGCTTAAATCTATGCTAAACCAGAAGGAAATGATGTTTTCATGAGTCCAATGTGCTAGTTTCGAGGCTGAGATAGTTTTGTTGGCCATGGATACTTAAGCATTTTTTTTTTCCTAAGGAGTTTAGCTGAAATTCAAACTATCGACTACAGCCATTTAACTGTACAGCAACTATCTTCCCAAAGTAATATTTCCATATATGTGCTGGGAGGAAATGGGGAATATTAGCAACATTCACAATTTCTCAGCAATGAAGTTTAGGCTAACTTGGAAAGTAAAATACCTACCTACTGGAAGGCGGTCAAGTTTAGAATGCAGAAAAATTGGAGTCAAAATCTTAGCCTCTTACTAATGCAGATGGGGGAAAGTAACTTATTTATCTAAGCCTCAGTTTCCTCACTTAAAACAGAGCAATTATTACATACTTAAGGAGACTGATGAGATGATTTAAAAATAAATAATGCTTGACACACAGTAAACTCCATTAATGCACTAACTTTTATGTGTAACTAACCAGTCTTATAGAAAGACCTGGAAGATTCTAGAAAGACTACATCTCCTGAACTTAAATATTAATGCCCCTGCCATACTCCCTCTCACTCTGTGGTTCAAGATAGCTGTTACTGCCTGGCTGGTGTAGCTCAGTGGATTGAGTGCGGGCTGGGAACCAAAGAATCCTGGTTCGATTCCCAGTCAGGGCACATGCCTGGGTTGCGGGCCAGGTCCCCAATGAGGGCCCTGTGAGAGGCAACCATACATTGCCCTTTCTCCCTCCCTTCTCCTCTCTCTGAAAATAAATAAATAATATCTTAAAAAAAAAAAGATAGCTGTTACTGAAGACAAAGTGTTCACTCTTTTCTGGGTCTTGATGGGAATCCAGAAACCAGTGGTCTGGGAGGAGTATTTGGATCTTGGTGCACCCAGAGATAACTTCGTCTTTGAGGACCTGTGAGTTATTTTAAGGAACACGCACTTATGTAGTATTTGATAGCCTATACGGGAGCCATAATTGGGGCCACACTGCTAACAATTTTAGCAGTTAAGGGAGTATTTAAGCTTGCATCGCACCCCAGCAGGTCTGGAAGCATTTGAGAATCTTCTTTATGTTGTCTCATCAGATTTTAAGGCCCCTGTCTATTCACTGCAGGCCCAAAGGAACAAAATAATGTTGGGCTTATACCTTTCCCTAGTTGGCCAGCACTTTCGAGACCATTATAATCTGACCGAGTGGCTACTAACAGGCAATGGAGTCCAGAAGGAGGACTTTCAAGCAGATGATCCCAGACTGAATGCTTTTATTTTAAATAGTTTATTAAGAAGAGTCCGATGATAATTTGAAACTAATAAAAAGCAATAAGATCACATGAGGATATCCTTTAGGTCTTGAAAAATAATCTGGATTTTTTAACTCTGCAAAGAAAATAAAAGATGGTGACAATGTTTAAGAATTGTAAAGATCAAAACAGCATGGATGGAACTGGAGAATATTATGCTAAGTGAAGTAAGCCAGGTGGTGAAAGATGAACACCACATGATCTCACTTATACATGGAATCCAAAAACCAAAATAAACAAACAAAATTGAAACAGACACATAGATACAGAGAACAGACTGGAGGTTGCCAGAGAGTTGAGAGTGAAGGGATTAAGAAATACAAATTTGTACTTACAAAATAGTCACAGGGATATAAAGTACAACATGAGGAATATATTCAATAACACTGTAATTAATAACAGTGTAGAGTGCCAGGTGGGTACTGGAAATATTGAAGGGATCCCTTTGTAAAGTGTATGATTATCTAACCACTCTGCTGCACACCTGCAGCTAATACAAAATAATAATGAATGTAAGTGGCAATTTTTTTAAAAATGGCAAAAATCAATGAACAAGAATATACCAAACCACAGAGAAGAAAATATAAGAATATAAAAAACCATAGAAGAAAATTTAAGAGTCTGAAGGAAAAATACAAGAGACTCGATATGCAAATAATAAGATTTCCAGATGAAGGAAAAGGAGCAGATGGAGGAGCGAGAATAATCAAGCCAACAATAGACAAAACATTTTCTAAACTGAAGAAATATTTGAGCTGCAGATTGAAAAGATTCAACACATCCCAGACATGACTAATGAAAAAAACCCACCTCATTTTTTTATGTATTCTGGCAAATTATTCTGAATTCCTAAAATAGGATAAACTCTTGTAAGCTTCCATACAAAGTAACTTTCACGATAAAAAGAATGAGACTAGCATTCAAACTAAGAGTCACACACCACGAGATAAAAAGGCTGGGATACACAACCCATACCCAGACGAGACACCTGTCACCTGGGAAAATAAAAGAAGTATACCTCTGAATAGGCACAGATTCTGAGAATATGTCCACACTGCATTCTCATCTGAGAAAAATATGTAAGAAGGCACCAAACACCAACTGAGCAACACCAGAAAACTTGGGACAGGAAAAGCTGAAGAGGGAGGGAGTGATGGGTGAGGCATGAGCCATGTAAACCACACAGATAAATCTATATGAATGATCTCCATGGAATGGCTGACAATCAATATACTATGCTACAAATATACATTCTTTTCTGAAAATCTTTTTAATGCAGTATTTTTATTTATAAAGTATGTACATAAATAAAAGGTAGGAAACACAATAAGAAAATGAATATCCATTAACCAACCACTTGACTGTCAAAACACCTTGACTCTAGGCTACAGTTCCTCTGCCTTGCTGTACCACTAGCATTTCCTTGCTTTCTCTGAACTTTTGTTTTTTAAAAAATACATGTGTATATCTTGATGTGTTCTTTGATTTTCTTGTTTTTAACATTTATAAAAACTTGTATTACACTACATGAGATTTTCTGGAACTTACATTTTATGCAATAATATGCCCCTTACATTCATGCATGTTTTCCTGCAGATGCTCTGTTTCCACCGCAGGACTACAATCCACTGCATGAACTCATTGCACGGTGCCCATTTTCCTGTGGGAGAGTCCTGGCCGTTCACAGTTATCAATGGTATTGTTATGAACAATTTTGTTCATATTTTTCTGGTGCAATAGTTTTTCTAGAGAATATACAAAGGTAAATATATCAATTTATTGTATATTAATAAATATCTATTCCATAAGGTTACATTAATTTTTATTGTCACTAGCAGTGTATGAGTTTTCATTGAAAGTTGTCAAAACCTGGCATTGATATTCAGTAAGTTTTAAAATCAAAAGTGATATATTAAGAGAGAAAGCTTTATTAGTCTGGAATTCAGACTATTAAGAGATCTCCCCAAAATCTAGTATCTGGAAGTGAGTCAAAGAAAGATGAGAAATAGATGTATTCTAAAAGTTTATCTTCTTTTGTGAATAGAGAAATATTATACTTGTTTTGTCTTTAAAATAATAATCACATAGTAGAAGCTTGAAACTTAACGTGAATAGAAAGGTAACAGCAGCATAATGGAAAGATGGACTCAAAGCTCTAAACTGATCAGTTTAGAGGGAGGAAATCCACTATTACTTTATGTGAGAAAAAACAAGAATAAAAGTATACAAATCCAGAGGCAGAAAAATCATGTGTTATAATAAAGCTGTCATTAGTTACATTAATACTACTGACTTGCATGATTCCCCTTACTGCAGAAGAGAGACCATTGGGGAAAAAAAAAGCACTGCAAAAAAAAAAAAAACCCTGCTCTATTTTTTCTTTTCTCTAACAGTAGCCAAAACAAAGAGGTTAAAATTAAAATGATGTTCAGTTACCAGATGAATACAAACAAAAGCAATGCAGAAGTGGCAATATCAGTAGAAGAGAATTTAAAGTCAAAGCATTCAGTAGGACAAGAGTACATGATGTAATCTTAAAAGACAATTTACAAAGGTCTATAAATTTTGCAGTTAAATATAAAAGCTCAAACTTACTAAAGTACAAGGTGGCCTAGATAAACATACAATTATAGAATGAGATGTGAACTTAAATCTTTCTGAATAGAGAAAAATCATTTTAAAGAATGAGGGGTTTGGGAAATGCAGGCTGGTGAAGCCCCTGTGGAAAACACTATGGAATTTCCTGAAAAAAAACTAAAAATGGAACTGCCTTTTGATCCAGCAATTCCACTGCTTGAATTATACCCTAAGAATCCTGAAACCTATGCCCCCCAATTTTCGTAACGGCACAATTTATAATAGCCAAGTGCTGGAAGCAGCTGGAAGGTGCCCATCAGTTAATGAGTGGATCAGTAAACTATGGTACATTTACACAATGGAATACTATGCAGCAGAAAGAAGGAAAGAGCTTCAGCTTGTGACAGCTTGGATGGATCTGGAGAGCATTATCCTAAATGAAATAAGTCAAGGGGTGAGAGACAAATACCATATGATCTCACCTATAAGTGGAATCTAGTCAACAGAACCAACAAGCAAGCAAAATATAACTAGAGACATTGAAATAAAGAACAGACTGACAGTAACTGGAGGGGAGGAGGGTGGGGATAACGTGGGAAAGGGAAGGGTCATCAAGGAACACGTATAAAGAACCCATGGACAAGTGAAGAGGGGAAGGATTGAGGGTGGGGCAGGGGAAAGTGGTGGCGAGAAGATGGAGACAACTGTACTTGAACAACAATCTAAAAAAACCTGTAAATAATAAAAAAAGGAATGAGGGGTTTAAGAAAATACAACTAAAAGCCCAGTTATGTTATCCATTTTCTCCATTTTTTTCTGTATCTTTCTAATTAAGTTCCACGCTATAGTACTAAACTTCTATTCATAATTTATTGCCAAGGAATATTTATAAAAATGTATCATGTGGCTCATAATAAAAAGATATTCAATATTCTTTAAAAAGAAGAAATTTCATAGGCGATTAACTAGTAAACTTAGAAATGATAAAAAGATAACTGAAAAGCTAACTATTGGATTGACTAAAAAGTCTATTATATTCTTTTCATAAAATAAAAGACACATTCTTTATTTTCACCAAGAAATTTATGGATTTGGATATTTTGAATATGTCGGCTATCTCCCGCCATTGGCTTCTTGCAGGTAGAGGTCAGGGGTGCTGCTAAACATCTTCCAATGCATAAGACAGCCCCACAGCAAAGCATTATTTGGCCAAAATGTCAATAGTACCAAGAAACTTCACAAACCACTTTGACACATTTGATCAGTCACTGCACCTTCTCCATACACTGCACAAATATTTTTTTGCATTTCATTAGCATTTTCACCTTTTTTGAAATAATAAAGCATAATATGTTGAAAATGTTGCATGTTAAATAAATAAAATCTTAAAAAAAAAAAAGCCCAGCTGGTGTAGCTCAGTGGATTGAGCGAGGGCTGGGAACCAGAGGGTCCTGATTCGATTCCCAGTTGGGGCACATGCCTGTGTTGCAGGCCAGGTCCCCGGTGAGGGCCATGTGAAAGGCAACCATACATTGCTCTTTCTCTCTCCCTTCTCCTCTCTCTGAAAATAAATAAATAAAATCTTTAAAAAAAAAAAAAGAAAATGTTGCATGTTTTCTTCCATCTTCAATATTGAAATGGCTGCACAAAAATTCACCAGTTTTTATAAGTTTTTTAAATGCACACTGATATGACAGCTGTCACAATACAATCTAAAAAAAAACTGTTTCAAATGAAATAGTAGCTAAGCACTACTAGGGCCATCTTATAGAAAAAAAAAAATGGACTTTTTGGCCAACCCAATCAAAGGCATTTTCTAAATGTTTTTCTTAATCCTTGGTTCAAAGAAGTAATCAAAAGTAAATTTACAAAACGTATTTGAAATTTAAAATATTTCTTTTAGAAATAGCTAAAGGTCTACTCAGACAAAATCTTATGGACTAGAGTAGCACCATTATTATATTAATAAATAAGAACTAAATGAAGTAACCTCATACTTTCATACTCATCTTAAGAAACTAGAAGATTTAAAAAAATAAATAAATGAATAAACAAGGATGTAATTGATATAGAAAAATATTAAAATACAAGAAATACAAAATAAAAAGGAATTTTACAGAATATTTTTTAACATTTCATTCTAGCTGCCTTTATTGTCAACATGTGCATTAATTATATTTTGTAATTAACTGCCATAACACATTCATAATAATAAAGGGTTTGGGGATTTTAGAAAGATGATTGATCTTAATTCATCATTGTCACTTCAACTGATTAAAATGTCACAAACTCAAATGCCTAAAGAGATCGTGCACGTGAATGAAGAAGTGGAGCGGGCGAGCGAGGGCACGGGAACCGGGAGGACGCGCGGCTGAGAGCTGAAACACGCGGGCTGCTCCGCCGGCCCCGCCTCAGGCAAGCACGGCCACGGGGGTAGGCAGGTGCCTTGTGGCCATGCCTTCCAGCTTTTCGAAAGAGCCTATTAATTCAGTTTGGTTTTGCTTTTATAGAAAATTACTTGGCAACTAACTGAAAATTTTCAAAACGCAGTGAGGAATTCATATGAATTACATAAACTAAGACTATTGGGCCAGATCTACAGCAACTTGGTCCATGTTTTCACCCTTTCCTGTAATCCCAAAATCATATGCAAAGAACGTTACAGCAAACATATAACCAGCAAACATAGTGATTTAATTTTTAAAGTTTCTTCAATAAACTATCCCTCCAGTGTTGTGTGGAAATTTTTTAAATGTTCTTATTGTTTAAGAAATAGACATTCTGTAGACAACATGAAAAAAATTATGGAAATTTTGAATACTCCATCCAATTTATATTAGATTTTTTTATCTTTAAGTAATTTTAGAAACCTTTGCTATTAAAATATAAAATGCTTGTTATAATTTCTTTTAAGTTAAATTGACTTTATCACTTTAATGTGAAGAAAAATAAAACTACCAAAAGGTTACTAATGTCTTAAAGAAGTATATCCAATTCTAATCCATGCTTTTAAAATACTATTCATGATTCACAAATGAGTCTCTAACTATCAAGTATTAAACGCTTTTCAAATAAGAAAAAATGTTCAGTTGAAGTAAAGTTCCCTGGATTAATATAAAGATAATTCCACCTTGATAGCAACGATTGCTAAAAATTACACTTAGTTTAATAGGACTTCTAAGAACCAGAATATTTTTTTTAATATAAAAAAAATTGTGTGTGATTTGTTAACACTTCATACAATTGCCTGTCTCTGTGTTTTATTATTGTCTCGCTTGGCCATTCCATGTTTGCTCCATCTCATCTAAAAATTCTACTCTGTTCTTTCCCCATTTCTTCCTTGTGATTATTTATCTTTGATCCAGTATTTCTTTTCTTTACTCTTCACCTGCAAGCTCTTACCTATTTTTGCCATTTACTTGTACGACTGGAATGTACCTGAATTGATCAATGCAAGCCTGAACTTTGTTTATAGGCAATACTGCCCAGAAGTGAGTATACCACAGGTATCACAGAATGTAACAAGCCATCAAACTACATATAACTCATATAATTGAGCATAAAAAGACCAAGAGTCTAACAGAAATCTTAAAGACATTACTTTTGAGTTAATTGTAAGCATACAAAGGATACATATGAATAAAAATGCACGATGCCAAAACTAAACACTTGAAAACGTGGGAGATAGTGCTAACGAACACCTAGAGGATACAGATATTCATTCTTTTCTTGACACTCAGCCTTGCCTTGGTATTCAAGTTCTAGGAAAGTGAAACTCCACCAAAAATCCTCAAATATACACAAAGCAGAACTAATGTAGTTTAATTAGGAAACCTGAATTCAATCCATTATCTGGCTTAAAAGCTAAGCAATAAGGAACCAAGTGTAGTTCAGAAGACATCAAAAATAAGAAGCACGTTACAGGACAGAAAACGATGCTTATAATTATGCATCTAACAACCTTCAAACACCTGATGGTTCAAAGGGAATCTGCACACATGATGGTGCCTATCATTTGATGAATTTATATGTTTAAAATTAATGTGCTGACATTAATCACAATTTTCATAGCACGGGATTTGGACCAGCGAGGTGAATATACTTGATTTTCATGGGATAAGATTGCCATTGCCCCTTGAACACTGAATTCCCAGCCTTAATTCAAATGTATTAGTTATTTGGATATGCAGCTTCTGACCAATTGAACACTAACACCACTATTTCAGCTGTAATTATCCAAAGAAAGAAAAGAAAATTTAGTTCAGTATAATCTTCCAAAATATTCTTGCATTTAGGGTTTATATTTATAAAGGAATCACACTATCTTATGCCAGAAATCCCAGACTGGTAACTTCCCCACACCGCAACCCGACTTCCACACCTCCAGCTCCAAATGCTATCCCCGCCCCCTCTTCACCACGAGCTCTGAGTGACTAAGACTACTTGGGATGCCCACTAGTTATGAAAAACTGTCACCTAAATTCAGAAACCCATTTTTGTAAATTCAAATATAATAGAGAGATGAGGCGAAAAAACCTCTTATCCACTTGTATTTTGATTCTTATGTTTAGTTGTGATCACAGGACTTTAGTCCATTCTCCTGCCTGCGTCACAAGGATACTGCATTGATGCTAAGACGTCGAACACTTAGCCATTTCATACCTCCTCTGGAAAAAGTTTTTTTTTAATCAACAAAACCACAACTTAATTATAACTTATCTATCTATAACTCTATTTTCTCTTCCCCAAAGTAAGCCTGCAACACATATACATATTGTTTATGAAAGTTTAGTTCCTCAGACTGTGGCTTAAGATAATTTTTTTTTAAAAATCAGACAATTTAATTAATTTATATTTGAACTTCACCTAACCAAATTTTTAATTTGAAGTAGAATGAAAGACTTTCAAAATCTGATGGAATAATATATAACAAAATTCAACCAAAATGAGAGTTCTTTTTGACACCTTGGCTAAGACACTCAAAACTGATAATGGATAGATATACTTTAATTTTTAAAAAATCACTAAACAAAAAAAAATCCAAAATTAAAAGATGAAATTGTGGGTGCCTGCCAGCTTTGGCCCTGGCCTCTCTTGTATTCTACAGCCAATCTGTCAGTAAATAAGGTGGGCTCTTGTTTCTAAATATCTTGGAGGCATTATTCATTCATTCAATGAATAGAGAGAGAGAATTTAATAAATATCCCACCCTGTTCTAGCAGCAAGGATACAGTAGTAAGCAAAATTGATGAATATTGCCCTCTTGAGCCTGTGTTCTATAATGTACTGCCGCTATAAATTTTATTGAGAAAAATAAACCAGGACAAGAAAATGTTAGAGGATAATATTTCAGGTATTACCCAAAGAGGTAACATTTGATCACAGCCTAAGGAATGTAAGGAACTGAGCCTTCCTCCAGGCCAGTGCAAAGGACCTGGGGTCTTCTCTGCTTCTAGAGTTATTTCCATCATACTATTTCCTTTATCTATACCTTGGCTTGTCTTATTTTCTCCCTAAAATGTCCGCCAGCTTTTCTGCCACCTTTTGAAATCCAATCAGTTCTTTGCATGCTTCTATGACCTTGTCTCCAAAAAGTCCAGATCACACTCAACTTCTTTCATGACTAGCTACCCCACTTATTGTGATTTGTATCAAGTGCCGTTGCACTTGGAATCTAAAAGACAAATGATATTTAAAGGACTTTTAATGTGAAGCAGGATCTCTGCTGGTAGCTTTTACATATTATCTCATTTAATATTCATGATACTAGTATCAGATAGGTATTACTATTCAATTTTACAGATGAGGCAACTGACCTTTAGAGTTATTCAAACTGCACAGCTAGTAAACAGCAAAGCCAAAATCTATTGCCAGTTTCATGTAACTTCATATATTTCATTTATTTATTTATTTATGTTCCCATATCAAAAAAAAAAAAAAAAAAAACAAAGTTTGTCCCATCTCTTGTTTCCAAATAAAGAGGCAAATAATTTTCATAACCTTTTCATGGAATTTTGTTCAGCTTCTCCTCTGCATACACATTCTTCAAGGCCCCGGATGCTACAAGGTTTTCCCAAAAGAGTTAAGGCCACACTGATGGCTCTTCTCTGAACTCCTGGCCCATTTGGAACCAGAATTGCAAGCATTGGTACAATTTATTTCTGTCCCTGTGTGATTTTAATCCCTTTATTCTAAACAAAATTATTTAAGAATCTAATGAGAGCCCCAGATACCCTCCCAGAAAAAAAATGAATATGATTACAATATTGTGCATGCCTGAAACTCATCCCTGGACTCCCTGCTTTGAATGCATTTATTTGAACTACCCAGGAAAACTGACATGAACAACTATAATTTATTTTCTCTTGAGTTTCCTGCAGTTCTGGAACAAGGCTGAACAAATACTAAGTGACTAGCCTGTCAAAAAACCCATGCGGCAGATGATGCAAAGTGATAGGTTTTCAGCATAAATTCATCTAATTCCATACTGCTAAATAAAAGAAATGATAGATCCATTTTGTATACCCCCAAAATTGGGTTAATATAACTCCTAAAGGGAGCACGATGTTGTTCAACCCCATTGTGTTGAGGTCCCTGAGCTGTGAGTTTCGAAGCTGGCTGTAGAACCTGGAGTCACATGAGTGTCTGAAGGAAACTTCAGGCTCAGCTGGGCTCAACTGGGACTTCATATTCCCTGCCTCAAAGAGAGTATCAGAAGAATATTTCCTCCTAGTGATATTGTTGAAATTGCTCATTATAAAAAGATAATAATAAAATGAAAGGAATTATTAAATTTTGAAAGAGAAGACTATAAAAGCAACTACTAAAAACTCACTCTTATGAATTCTTCTATTGCTTCCATAATATAATTTTCTTACTCAGGTTCAAATAAGATGAACACTCTGAGGGAACTGGAATATGCATATGAATATTCCAATGGAGAAAAATACTGTAAAAGCAAAACAACTCTTAAAAATAACCAAAGAGGAATGGTAGGAATAAAAGACAGAACATGGTATTGTGTCCTGAAATTTAGATCACTAAGTAACAAAAGGATACTTACAAGTGGAACAAAGACATCTAGTGTTAACAACAGAAGAGAAAGAAAGAAAGAAAGAAAGAAAGAAAGAAAGAAAGAAAGAAAGAAAGAAAGAAAGAAAGAAAGAAAGAAAGAAAGAAAGAAAGAAAGAAAGAAAGAAAAAAGAAGGAAGGAAGGA